>JASPKZ010010529.1:0-87139 GCA_030220185.1 Diploptera punctata
ACTGTTTGCCGGCATATTTGTACAATCAGAATTCAAGCCATCTGGCCAGTTGTGCCTTCCATTTTTATTTCTTTAAATATTGTTCAATCTTTCCCATGATATCATGGAATCTGTCTCATTATTATTTCGGAAAATTGTATCTTCATAGCTATTGTCAGTCCAAAGACTTTTATAATAATTGAAAAAATCTTCTTTTGTTACTCCCGCAGTTAAATTTTGGTAGATTCTTTAATATCTTATTCAAATGTTTTAATATTTTGAAGGCATTAGGTTGGAGCTTATGCAAATCTGATTCTAAATGTGTAACAAAATTTAACCATGTTTTCCTATGTCTCTTTCTTATTTCCCTCTTAACAATAGATCTACAGCGTTTGAATTCTATTTCATTTTCTACAATGACAAAATTTTCGAAATATCAAAAACTGCAAAAATACTATCTAGAGGCTGTGTCCGGGATTTATAATGAAAAAAATCCGGTATAAACCCAAAATTTCAAAATAGTGTTTTCCCAGGCTATAGTCTTGGTGGTTATCCAAAAAAATGTCAAAAATTTCGAAAATTCAAAAACTGCAAAAGTACTACCTAGAGAGTGTGTCCGGGATTTATAATGCAAAATATCCGGTCTAAATCCAAAATTTAAAAATAGCGTTTTTATAATCTTGGTGATTTTCCAAAAAATGTCAAAATTTTCGAAATTTCAAATACTGCAAAAATACTATCTAGAGGGTGTATCCGGACTTTATAATGAGAAAAATCAGTCTAAATCCAAAATTTCAAAATAGTGTTTTCCAAGGCTATAGTCTTGGTGGTTTTCCAAAAAATGTCAAAAATTTCGAAATTTCAAAAAACTGCAAAAGTACTATCTAGAGAGTGGGTCCGGGATTTATAATGCAAAAAATTCGGTCTAAATCCAAAATTTCAAAATAGCGTTCTTATAATCTTTGTGGTTTTACAAAAAATGCCAAAATTTTCGAAATATCAAATACTGCAAAAATACTATCTAGAGGATGTGTCCGGGCTTTATAATGCAAAAAATCCGGTCTAAATCCTAAATTTCAAAATAGTGTTTTCCAAGGCTATAGTCTTGGTGGTTTTCCAAAATATGTCAAAATTTTTGGAAATTTCAAAAACTGAAAAATTCTTATTAAGAGGGTGTGTGCGGGCTTTATAATGTAAAAAATCCGGACTAAATCCAAAATTTCAAAATAGTGTTTTCCAAGGCAATAAATAGTCTTGGTGGTTTTCCAAAAAATGTCAAAATTTTCCAAAATTTCAAAAACTACGAAAATTTAATCTAGAGGGTGTGTCCGGGATTTATAATGCAAAAAATCCGGTCTAAATTCAAAATTTCAAAATAGCGATTCTATAATCTTGGTGGTTTTTCCAAAAAGTCAAAATTTTCGAAATTTCAAATACTGCAAAAATACTAACTAGAGGGTGTGTCCGGGCTTTATAAAGCAAAAATCCGGTCAAAATCCAAAATTTCAAAATAGTGTTTCCAAGGCTATAGTCTTGGTGGTTTTCCTATAAAATGTCAAAATTTCGAAATTTCAAAAACTTGCAAAAATGCTATCTACAAGGTGTGTCCGGGACTTATAATGCAAAAAATCTGGTCTATACCCAAAATTTCAAAATAGTGTTTTCCCAGGCTATAGTCTTAGTGGTTTTCCAAAAAATGTCAAATATTTCGAAATTTCAAATACTGCAAAAATACTACCTAGTGGGTGTGTCCGGGCTTTATAATGCAAAAAATTCGGTCTTAATCCTAAATTTCAAAGTAGTGTTTTCCAAGGCTATAGTCTCGGTGGTTTCCCAAAAAATGTCAAAATTTTAGAAATTTCAAAAACTGCAAAAATATTACCTAGAGGGTGTGTCCGGGATTTATAATGCAAAAAATCCGGTCCAAATCCAAAATTTCATAATAGTGTTTTCCAAGGCTATAGTTTTGGTGGTTTTCCAACAAATGTCAAAATTTTCGAATAATCAAAAACTGCAAAAATACTATCTATAGGGTGTGTCCGGGATTAATAATGCAAAAAATCCGGTCAAAATCCAAAATTTCAAATTAGTGTTTTTGACGGCTGTCTTGGTGGTTTTCCAAAAAATTTCAAAAATTTCGAAATTTCAAAAACTGCAAAAGTAATATCTAGAGAGTGGGTCCGGGATTTATAATGCAAAAAATTCGGTCTAAATCCAAAATTTCAAAATAGCGTTTTTATAATCTTGGTGGTTTTCCAAAAAAAGGCAAAATTTTCGAAATTTCAAATACTGCAAAAATACTATCTAGAGGGTGTGTCCGGTGCTTTATAATCAAAAATCCGGTCTAATCTAACTTTTCAAATATTGTTTTCTCAAGGGCTATAATCTTGGTGGTTTTCCAAAAAATGTCAAAATTTTTAGAAATTTCAAAAACTGCAAAAATACTATCTAGAGGGTGTGTGCGGGCTTTATAATGCAAAAAATCCGGTCTAAATGTAAAATTTCTTAATAGTGTTTTCCAAGGCAATAAATAGTCTTGGTGGTTTCCCAAAAAATGTCAAAATTTTCGAAATTTCAAAAACTGCGAAAATATTATCTAGAGGGTGTGTCCGGGATTTATAATGTAAAAAATCCGGTCCAAATCCAAAATTTCAAAATAGTGTTTTCCAAGGCTACAGTCTTGGTGATTTACCAAAAAATTTCAAAATTTTCGAAGTATCAAAAACTGCAAAAATACTATCTAGAGGTTATGTATGGGATTTATAATGCAAAAAAATCCGGTCAAAGTCCAAAATTTCAAAATAGTGTTTTTCAAGGCTATAGTCTTGGTGGTTTTCCAAAAAATGTCAAAACTTTCGGAATTTTTTAGAGAATTGCAAAAATATTATCTAGAAGGTGTGTCCGGGATTTATAATGAAAAAATCCGGTCTAAATCCAAATTTTCGAAATAGTGTTTTTCAAGGCTATAGTCTTGGTTTTCCAAAAAATGTCAAAATTTTTGGAAATTTCAAAAACTGCAATAATACTATCTAGAGAGTGTGGCGGGCTTTATAAAAAAGTACTATCTAGAGAGTGGGTCCGGAATTTATAATGCAAAAAATTCGGTCTACATCCAAAATTTCAAAATTGCGTTCTCATAATCTTTGTGGTTTTCCAAAAAATATCAAAATTTTCGAAATATCAAATACTGCAAAAATACTTTAGAGGGGTGTGTCCGGGCTTTATACTGCAAAAAATCCGGTTTAAATCCTCAAATCCAAATTAGTGTTTTCCAAGGCTATAGTCTTGGTGGTTTTCCAAAAAATGTCAAAATTTTAGAAAATTTCAAAAACTGAAAAATTCTTATTAAGAGGGTGTGTGCGGGCTTTATAATGTAAAAAATCCGGTCTAAATCCAAAATTTCAAAATAGTGTTTTCCAAGGCAATAAATAGTCATTGGTGGTTTTCCAAAAAATGTCAAAATTTTCGAAATTTCAAAAACTGCGAAAATTTTATCTAGAGGGTGTGTCCGGTATTTATAATGCAAAAAATCCGGTCTAAATCCAAAATTTCAAAATAGCGATTCTATAATCTTGGTGTTTCCAAAAAAGTAAAAATTTTCGAAATTTCAAATACTGCAAAAATACCAACTAGAGGGTGTGTCCGGGCTTTATAAAGCAAAAATCCGGTCAAAATCCAAAATTTCAAAATATTGTTTCCAAGGCTAGTCTTGGTGGTTTTCCTAAAAAATGTAAAATTTTCGAAATTTCAAAAACTTGCAAAAATGCTATCTACAAGGTGTGTCCGGGACTTATAATGCAAAAAATCCGGTCTATACCCAAAATTTCAAAATAGTGTTTTCCCAGGCTATAGTCTTGGTGGTTTTCCAAAAAATGTCAAATATTTCGAAATTTCAAATACTGCAAAAATTCTACCTACTGGGTGTGTCCGGGCTTTATAATGCAAAAAATTCGGTCTAAATCCTAAATTTCAAAGTAGTGTTTTCCAAGGCTATAAAAAGTCAAAATTTTCGAAATTTCAAAAACTGCAAAAATATTATCTAGAGGGTGTGTCCGGGATTTATAATTTAAAAAATCCGGTCCATATCCAAAATTTTAAAATAGTGTTTTCCAAGGCTATAATCTTGGTGGTTTTCCAAACAATGTCAAAATTTTCAAATTATCAAATACTGCAAAAATACTATCTAGAGGGTGTGTCCGGGCTTTATAATGCAATAAATTCGGTCTAAATCCTAAATTTCAAAGTAGTGTTTTCCAAGGCTATAGTCTCGGTGGTTTCCCAAAAAATGTCAAAATTTTCGAAATTTCAAAAACTGCAAAAATATTATCTAGAGGGTGTGTCCGGGATTTATAATGCAAAAAATCCGGTCCAAATCCAAAATTTCAAAATAGTGTTTTAAAAGGCTATAGTCTTGGTGGTTTTCAAAAAATGACAATTTTCGAAATTTCAAAAACTGCAAAAATGAAATCTTTAAGGTGTGTCCGGGTTTTATAAAGCAAAAAATTCGGTGTAAACCCAAAATTTCAAAATAGTGTTTTCCCAGGCTATAGTCTTGGTGGTTTTCCAAAAAATGTCAAAATTTTCGAAATTTCAAAAACTGAAAAATACTATCTAGTGGGTATGTCCGGGATTTATAATGCAAAAAATCCGGTCTAAATCCAAATTTCAAAATAGTGTTTTCGTAATCTATAGACTTGATGGTTTTCCAAAAAATGTCAAAATTTTAGAAATTTCCAAAATTGCAAAAATACCATCTAGAGGTTGTGAACGGGATTTATAATGCAAAAAATCCGGTCTAAATCCAAAATTTTAAATAGTGTTTTTCAAGACAATGGTCTTGGTGGTTTTTTAAAGAAGTCAACATTTTAGAAATTTCAAAAACTACAAAAATACTATCTAGAGAGTGTGTCCGGGATTCTTAATGCAAAAAATCCGGTCTAAATCCAAAATTTGTAAATAGTGTTTTCCAAAAAAAGTCAAAATTTTCGAAATTTCAACAACTCCGAAGATACTATCTAGAGGGTGTGTCCGGGATTTCTAATGCAAAAAATCTGGTCTAAATCCAAAATTTCAAAATAGTGTTTCTCAAGACTATAGTCTTGGTGGTTTTCTAAGATATGTCAAAATTTTCGAAATTTCAAAAACTAGAGCGTGTGTGTCAGGGATTTATAATGCAAGAAATCCGGTCCAAATCCAAAATTTCAAAATAGCGTTTTTCAAGGCTATAGTCTTGGTGGTTTTCCAAGATATGTCAAAAATTTCGAAATTTCAAAATTTTTGAAATTTCAAAAACTGCGAAAATACTATCTAGAGGGAGTTAACGGGATTTATAATGCAAAAAATCCGGTCCAAATCCAAAATCTCAAAACAGTGTTTTCCAAGGGTATAGTCTTTTTTTTCGAAAAAATGTCAAAATTTTCGAAATATCAAAAACTGCAAAAATACTATCTACAGAGTGTGTGTCCAGAATTTATAATGCAAAAAATCCAGTCTAAATCCTAAATTGCAAAATAGTGATTTCCAAGGCTATAGTCTTGGTGGTTTTCCAAAAAATTTCAAATTTTTTTGAAATTTCAAAAACTGTAAAAATACTATCTAGAGGGTGTGTGCGGGCTTTATAATGTAAAAAGTCCGGTCTAAATCCAAAATTTCAAAATAGTGTTTTCCAAGGCAATAGTCTTGGTGGTTTTCCAAAAAATGTCCAAATTTTCGAAATTTCAAAAACTGCAAAAATACTATCTAGAGAGTGTCTCCGGGATTTATAATAGAAAAAATCCGGTCTAAATCCAAAATGTCAAAATAGCGATTCTATTATCTTGGTGGTTTTTCCAAAAAAAGTCAAAATTTCGAAATTTCAAATACTGCAAAAATACTAACTAGAAGGGGTACCCGAGCATTATAAAGCAAAATACCGGTCAAAATCCAAAATTTCAAAGATTTCCTAAAAAATGTCAAAATTTCGAAATTTAAAAAACTTGCAAAAATGCTATCTACAAGGTGTGTCCGGGACTTATAATGCAAAAAATCCGGTCTAAAGCCAAAATTTGAAAATAGTGTTTTCCCACGGTATAGTCTTGGTGGTTTTCCAAAAAATGTCAAAAATTTCGAAATTTCAAAAACTGCAAAAGTACTATCTAGAGAGTTGGTCCGGGATTTATAATGCAAAAAATTCGGTCTAAATCCAAAATTTCAAAATAGCGTTTTTATAATCTTGGTGGTTTTCCAAAAAATATCAAAATTTTCGAAATTTCAAATACTGCATAAATACTATCTAGAGGGTGTGTCCGGGCTTTATAATGCAAAAAATCCGGTCTAAATCCTAAATTTCAAAATAGTGTTTTCCAAGGTGGTTTTCCAAAAAATTTCAAAATTTTCGAAATTTCAAAAACTTCAAAAAATGCTATGTACAAGATGTGTCCGGGATTTATAATGCAAAAAATCCTGTCTAAATCAAAAATTTCAAAATAGTGTTTTTCAAGGCTATAATCTCGGTGGTTTTCCAAGACATGTCAAAATTTCCGATATTTCAAAAACTCCGAAAATACTATGTAGAGGGTGTGTCCGGAATTTATAATGCAAAAAATCCGGTCTAAATCCAAAGTTTCAAAATAGTCTTTTCCTAATCTATAGTCTTGGTGGTTTTCCAAAAAGTGTCAACATTTTCGAAATTTCAAAAAGAGCAACAATACTATCTGGAGTGTGTGTCCGGACTTTATAATGCAAAAAATCCTGTCTAAATCCACAATTTCAAAATAGTGTTTACCAAGGCTATAGTCTTGGTGGTTTTCCAAAAAATGTCAAAATTTTCGAAATATCAAAAACTGCGAAAATATTATCTAGAGGGTGTGTCCGTGATTTATAATGCAAAAAATCCGGTCCAAATCCAAAATTTCAAAATAGTGTTTTCCAAGGCTTGGTGTTTTTCCAAAAAATGTCAAAATTTTCGAAATATCAAAAACTGCAAAAATACTATCTAGAGGGTGTGTCCGGGATTTATAATGCAAAAAATCCGTTCAAAATCCAAAATTTCAAAATAGTGTTTTTCAAGGCTATGGTCTTGGTGGTTTTCCAAAAAATGTCAACATTTTCGAAATTACAAAAACTGCAAAAATACTATGTAGAGCGTGCGTGACCGGGATTTATAATGCAAAAATTCCGGTCTAAACCCAAAATTTCAAAATAGTGTTTTCCAAGGCAATAAATAGTCTTGGTGGTTTTCCAAAAAAGTCAACATTTTCGAAATTTCTAAACTATAAAAATACTATCTAGAGGGTGTGTCCGGGCTTTATATTGCAAAAAATCCGGTCTTAATACTAAATTTGAACATAGCGTTTTCCAAGGCTATAGACTTGGTGGTTTTCCAAAAATGTCAAAATTTCCGAAATTTAAAAAACTGAAAAACACTATCTAGTGGGTATGTCCGGGATTTATAATGCAAAAAATTCCGGTATAAATCCAGAATTTCAAAATAGTGTTTTCCTAATCTATAGTCTTGATGGTTTTCCAAAAAATGTCAAAATTTTAGAAATTTCGAAAATTGCAAAAATACTAACTAGAGGGTGTCTCCGGGATTTATAATGCAAAAAATCCGGTCTAAATCCAAATTTTTAAAATAGTGTTTTTTCAAGACTATAGTCTTGGTGGTTTTCCAAAGAAGTCAACATTTTAGAAATTTCAAAAACTGCAAAAAATACTATCTAGAGAGTGTATCCGGGATTTATAATGCAAAAAATCCGGTCTAAATCCAAAATTTAAAAGTAGTGTTTTTCAAGGCTATATATAGTCTTGGTGGTTTTCCAATATATGTCAACATTTTCGAAATTTCAAAAACTAGAGGGTGTGTCCGGGATTTATAAAGCAAAAAATCCGGTTCAAGTCCAAAATTTAAAAATAGTGTTTTCCTAGGCATAGTCTTGGTGGTTTTCCAAAAAAATGTCAAAATTTTCGAAATTTCAAAAATGCAAAAATTCTATCTGGAGTGTGTGTCCGGGCTTTATGATGCAAAAAGACCGGTCTAAATCCAAAATTTCAAAATAGTGTTTACCAAGGCTATAGTCTTGGTGGTTTTCCAAAAATGTCAAAATTTTTGAAATTTCAAAAACTGCAAAAATACTATCTAGAGGTTGTGTCCGGGATTTATAATGCAAAAAATCCGGTCTAAATCCAAAATTTCAAAATAGTGTTTTCCAAGGCTATAGTCTTGGTGGTTTTCGAAAAAATGTCAAAATTTTCGAAATTTCAAAAACTGCAAAAATACTATCTAGAGGGTGTGTCCGGGATTTATAATGCAAAAAATCCGGTCTAAATCCAAAATTTCAAAATAGTGTTTTCCAAGGTGGTTTTCCAAAAAATGTCAAAATTTTCGAAATTTCAAAAACTTCAAAAATACTATCTAGAGGGTGTGTCCGGGATTTATAATGCAAAAAATCCGGTCTAAATCCAAAATTTCAAAATAGTGTTTTCCAAGGGTATAGTCTTGGTGGTTTTCCAAAAAATGTCAAAATTTTCGAAATATCAAAAACTGCGAAAATACTATCTAGAGGGTGTGTCTATTATTATTATTATTATTATTATTATTATTATTATTATTATTATTATTATTATTATTATTATTATTATTATTGTTGTGGAAATATGGATAATATAATGCTTTAAGAACTGCAAGTATAGTGATATGATTAAATAATAGAAACTCCTGGGAATAAATGGAGTAAAAACTAGAAATGAAATTCTTTCCTGAAGAGTTTATTTAAATATTGACCTAGGTTAGAGAAATGAAATGAAAACAATGAAGGGTTTCATTAATATTTAAAAACAAAACCACCCTAATGACATGGTTTGTCGCCCTGCAAGTAGAGGAAGACATTTGTTAGTTTGAAAAATGTATACACAGAGAGACAGAAGGTAGTGGCGACGCCCACTGTACAGGGCAGAAGATCTGAGGGTGACTTCCCCGCTGAGAAGTAAAATGTTTTGACAGTTTTGTATTAGGGTACAATAGACCTCACAACAACAACTGGAAGCTTTAAAAATGTGATATGTGGGGGCAAGTCAATCTTTTATTTTCTTTTTTCTACTTTATAACTTGACCTGGGATATTTAAGTTCTAAAAAAATAAGTTCTGTTTTCAAACAAAATAGGTTCTAAAATATATTTTTAGGCAGATTCAGGTTTGCAAATTGATTACGCATTTATAAATTAAAAATATATAATTAATTATTTTTAATTAATTAATACATGTATTAAATTAGACATTAATTGCAGTATATTATATACGAACTGACTAATCTCATTTCCTCCCTTAATTAGAAATCATCATTATCATCATCCGGTATCATGGCAGCTACCGTCGTCTTCCGGAAACCAAATGACATTCATATCTGTCCATCCATTGATCTTCCTCCAATCCTCTGATATTCATAGCTGCTTGTACCCCTTCTATCCAAGTTTTATTCGGTCTTCCTCTCTTCCTCCTTTCTATTGGAATCCATTCCATAACAATTTAGGCAATCTTTGCTCTGGCATTCTTTTGACATGGCCATACCACTGTAATATTGTCTTTTCTATAATGTCTATGCTATCCGGCTGTTCTTGTACACCCATAATTTCCGTTATTTCTTTATTTCGTATTCTATCCATTCTAGATAATTAGAAATAGAGATATATATTTTTATTAAGTATTTTCTCTATATTACAGTAGTTATCCTTCAGTCCACCCTCCATGGCATCTTTACCTTGTCGTGATGGAGTGGCGTGTGTTCTTAAATGATCCCGAGAGCTATGCCGGCGGTAGCATTGCTGCCGATTAGGGTTACCCATGCCAGACTGGTCGAAGGTGATAAGCCAGACGAAAAAAGTACCTTGGTCGAAAGAGTGACGATCTTTCACCGTAAAAATGCAACCGTCAAGAAATGCAGAAATAGGTTCAAGTGGGGTAAAATTTTCCGTAGGTCAAATAGTTCCCCATTCGGTTCTCCTGGTGGGGGACTATTTCAGGAAACCATTGGCTTAGGATAGGGATGTATGGAGAGTTTATGTCCGCACAGCTATGAACCTACGGGTTCGATATTGCCAGTGAGTTAGTTAGTTAGTTAGAGGGTGTTGTGTCCGGGATTTATAATGCAAAAAATCCGATCAAAATCCAAAATTTGAAAATAGTGTTTTTCAAGGCTATAGTCTTGGTGGTTTTCCAAAAAATGTCAAAATTTTCGAAAACTGCAAAAATGCTATCTACAAGGTGTGTCCGGGATTTATAATGCAAAAAATCCGGTCTAAACCCAAAATTTCAAAATAGTGTTTTCCCAGGCTATAGTCTTGGTGGTTTTCCAAAAAATGTCAAAATTTTCGAAATTTCAAAAACTGCAAAAATACTATCTAGAGAGTGTGTCCGGGATTTATAATGCAAAAAATCCGGTCTAAATCCAAAATTTCAAAATAGTGTTTTTATAGTCTTGGTTTTCCAAAAAATGTCAAAATTTTCGAAATTTCAAATACTGCAAAAAATACTATCAAGAGGGTGTGTCCTGGGTTTATAATGCAAAAAATCCGGTCTAAATCCTAAATTTCAAAAAATGTGTTTTCTTGGTGGTTTCCCAAAAAATGTCAAAATTTTCGATATTTCAAAAACACGCAAAAATCCTATCTACAAGCTGTGTCCAGGATTTATAATTCAAAACATCCGGCCTAAACCCAAAATTTCAAAATAGTGTTTCCCAGGCTATAGTCTTGGTGGTTTTACAAAAAATTTCAAAATTTTCGAAATTTCAAAAACTGCAAAAGTACTATCTAGAGGGTGTGTCCGGGATTTATAATGCAAAAAAACCGGTCCAAATCCAAAATTTCAAATTAGCGTTTTCCAAAGCTATAGTCTTGGTGGTTTTCCAAAAAGAGTCAAATTTTTCGAAATTTAAAAAACTGAAAAATACTATGTAGAGGGTGTGTCCGTGATTTGTAATGCAAAAAATCCGGTCTAAATCCAAAATTTCAAAATAGTGTTTTCCTAATCTATAGTCTTGGTGGTTTTCCAAAAAGTGTCAAAATTTTCGAAATTTCAAAAAGAGCAAAAATACTCTATGGAGTGTGTGCCCGGAATTTATAATGCAAAAAATCCGGTCTAAATCCAAAATTTCAAACTAGTGTTTACCAAGGCTGTACCCCCCCCCTAGTCTTGTGGTTTCCAAGAAATGTCAAAATTTTCGAAATTTCAAAAACTGCAAAAGTACTTTCTAGAGGCTGTGTATCCGGGGTTTATAATTGCAACCGATCCGGCCTAAACTCCCAAAATTTCAACATAGTGTTGAGCCCCCCCAGGCTACATGCTTTGTGTTTTCCCCCAACAATGTTCAAACTTTCGCACTTTCAAAAACTGCATAAATACAATCTAGAGGATTTGTCCTGGCTTATAATCCAAAAAATCCGGTCTAAATCCAAAATTTCAAAATAGTGTTATCCAAGGTTGTAGTCTTGGTTGTTTTCCAAAAAATGTCAAAATTTTCGAAATTTCAAAAACTGAAAAATACTATCTAGAGGGTGTGTCCTGGATTTATAATACAAGAAATCCGGTCTAAATCCAAAATTTCAAAATAGCGTTTTCCAAGGCTATAGTCTTCGTGGTTTTCCAAAAAATGTCAAAATTTTCGAAATTTCAAAAACAACGAAAATACTATCTAGAGGGTGTCTCCGAGCTTTATAATGCAAGAAATCCGGTCTAAATCCAAAATTTCGAAATAACGTTATTATAGTCTTGGTGGTTTTCCAAAAAATGTCAAAATTTTTGAAATTTAAAAAACTGCGATAATACTATCTAGAGGGTGTATCCGGGATTTATAATGCAAAAAATCCGGACTAAATTCAAATTTTCGAAATAGTTTTTTCCCAGGCTACATTCTTTGTGGTTTCCCAAAAATGTCAAATTTTCGAAATTACATAAACTGCAAAATACTATCTAGAGAGTGTGTCCGGGATTTATAATGCAAAACATCCGGTCTAAATCCAAAATTTCAAAATAGTCTTTTCCAAAAAAGTCAATATTTTCGAAATTCGAAAACTGCAAAAATACTATTAGAGAGTGGATAGGCTTTATAATGCAAAAAATCCGGTCAAAATCTAAAATTTCAAAATAGTGTTTTCCAAGGCTATAGTCTTGGTGGTTTTCCAAAAAATGTCAAAATTTTCGAAAATTCAAAAACTGCGAAAATACTATCTAGAGGGTGTGTCCAGGATTTACCGTATAATGCAAAAAATCCGGTCTAAATCCTAAATTTCAAAATAGTGTTTTCCAACGCTATAGTCTTGGTGTTTTTCCATGAAATTTCAAAAATTTTCGAAATTTCACAACCTGCAAAAATACTATCTAGAGGGTGTGTCCGGGATATATAATGCAAAAAATCCGGTCTACAAAAAAAAATTCAAAATAGCGTTTTGCACGGCTATAGTCTTCGTGGTTTTCCAAAAAATGTCAAAATTTTCGAAATTTCAAAAACTGCAAAAATACTATCTAGAGGGTGTGTCCGGGATTTATAATGCAAAAAATCCGGTCTAAATCAAAAATTTCAAAATAGTGTTTTCCAAGGCTATAGTCTTGGTGGTTTTCCAAAAAATGTCAAAATTTTCGATATTTCAAAAACTGCGAAAATACTATCTAGAGGGTGTGTCCAGGATTTATAATGCAAAAAATCCGGTCTAAATCCAATATTTCAAAATAGTGTTTTCCAAGGCTATAGTCTTGGTGGTTTTCCAAAAAATGTCAAAATTTTCGAAATTTCAAAACTGTAAAAGTACTATCTAGAGGGTGTGTCCGGGATTTATAATGCAAAAAATCCGGTCTAAATCCAAATTTCAAAATAGCGTTTTTATAGTCTTGGTGGTTTCCCAAAAAATGTCAAAATTTTCGAAATTTCAAAAACTGCAAAAATACTATCTAGAGAGTGTGTCCGGGATTTATAATGCAAAAAATCCGGTCTAAATCCAATATTTCAAAATAGTGTTTTCCAAAAAATGTCAACATTTTCATAATTTCAAAAACTGCAGAAATACTATCTAGAGGGTGTGCCCAGGCTTTATAATGCAAAAAATCCGGTCCAAATCTAATTTTCAAAATAGTGTTTTCCAAGGCTATAGTCATGGTGGTTTTCCAAAAAATGTCAAAATTTTCGAAATTTCAGAAAGTGCAAAAATACTATCTAGAGTGTGTGTCCGGGATATATAATGCTAAAAATCCGGTCTAAATCCAACTATGAGAAACTACTGAAAGACATGCAAAAGGAAGCGCAGAGAGATATGGGATGACTTCTTTTGCACGGACGCGATGGCACACAAAAACTGGATGGAACTCCTGTATGATCTTCGACACGCTGTGACTAGACTAGCGACGCACGGTTTCCACTTCAAAGTGTGTAAGACCAAGACATATCACCGACCGACGAACGAGTGTATGTGCGAGTGGTGCGGGAAAAAGTGTGACAGATACCACGCCATATGGTGCGAGAACAAACAATCATTCCTGACCCAACTGAGTAGCAAGTGAGCAAGATAAACTATTTACTAATAATGCATATTTTGTGCTTTACATTTATTAATTTAATTTAAATCCATTTTTTTTCAAAATAGCGTTTTTCAAGGCTATAGTCTTCGTGGTTTCCAAAAAATGTCAAAATTTCGAAATTTCAAAAACTGCAAAAATACTATCTAGAGGGTGTGTCCGGGATTTATAATGCAAAAATCCGGTCTAAATCCAAAATTTCAAAATAGTGTTTTCCAAGGCTATAATCTTGGTGGTTTTCCAAAAAATGTCAAAATTTTCGAAATTTCAAAAATTGCAAAAATACTATCTAGAGGGTGTGTCCGGGATTTATAATGCAAAAATCCGGTCTAAATCCAAAATTTCAAAATAGTGTTTTCCAAGGCTATGGTCTTGGTGGTTTTCCAAAAAATGTCAAAATTTTCGAAATTACAAAAACTGCAAAAATACTATCTAGAGCGTGCGTGGCCGGGATTTATAATGCAAAAAATCCGGTCTAAACCCAAAATTTCAAAATAGTGTTTTCCAAGGCAATAAATAGTCTTGGTGGTTTTCCAAAAAAGTCAACATTTTCGAAATTTCTAAACTATAAAAATACTATCTAGAGGGTGTGTCCGGGCTTTATATTGCAAAAAATCCGGTCTTAATACTAAATTTGAACATAGCGTTTTCCAAGGCTATAGACTTGGTGGTTTTCCAAAAAATGTCAAAATTTCCGAAATTTAAAAAACTGAAAAAACACTATCTAGTGGGTATGTCCGGGATTTATAATGCAAAAAATTCCGGTATAAATCCAGAATTTCAAAATAGTGTTTTCCTAATCTATAGTCTTGATGGTTTTCCAAAAAATGTCAAAATTTTAGAAATTTCGAAAATTGCAAAAATACTAACTAGAGGGTGTCTCCGGGATTTATAATGCAAAAAATCCGGTCTAAATCCAAATTTTTAAAATAGTGTTTTTCAAGACTATAGTCTTGGTGGTTTTCCAAAGAAGTCAACATTTTAGAAATTTCAAAAACTGCAAAAATACTATCTAGAGAGTGTATCCGGGATTTATAATGCAAAAAATCCGGTCTAAATCCAAAATTTAAAAGTAGTGTTTTTCAAGGCTATATATAGTCTTGGTGGTTTTCCAATATATGTCAACATTTTCGAAATTTCAAAAACTAGAGGGTGTGTCCGGGATTTATAAAGCAAAAAATCCGGTTCAAGTCCAAAATTTAAAAATAGTGTTTTCCTAGGCATAGTCTTGGTGGTTTTCCAAAAAAATGTCAAAATTTTCGAAATTTCAAAAATGCAAAAATTCTATCTGGAGTGTGTGTCCGGGCTTTATGATGCAAAAAGACCGGTCTAAATCCAAAATTTCAAAATAGTGTTTACCAAGGCTATAGTCTTGGTGGTTTTCCAAAAATGTCAAAATTTTTGAAATTTCAAAAACTGCAAAAATACTATCTAGAGGTTGTGTCCGGGATTTATAATGCAAAAAATCCGGTCTAAATCCAAAATTTCAAAATAGTGTTTTCCAAGGCTATAGTCTTGGTGGTTTTCGAAAAAATGTCAAAATTTTCGAAATTTCAAAAACTGCAAAAATACTATCTAGAGGGTGTGTCCGGGATTTATAATGCAAAAAATCCGGTCTAAATCCAAAATTTCAAAATAGTGTTTTCCAAGGTGGTTTTCCCAAAAAATGTCAAAATTTTCGAAATTTCAAAAACTTCAAAAATACTATCTACAAGGTGTGTCCGGGATTTATAATGCAAAAAATCCGGTCCAAATCCAAAATTTCAAAAGAGTGTTTTCCAAGGGTATAGTCTTGGTGGTTTTCCAAAAAATGTCAAAATTTTCGAAATATCAAAAACTGCGAAAATACTATCTAGAGGGTGTGTCTATTATTATTATTATTATTATTATTATTATTATTATTATTATTATTATTATTATTATTATTATTATTGTTGTGGAAATATGGATAATATAATGCTTTAAGAACTGCAAGTATAGTGATATGATTAAATAATAGAAACTCCTGGGAATAAATGGAGTAAAAACTAGAAATGAAATTCTTTCCTGAAGAGTTTATTTAAATATTGACCTAGGTTAGAGAAATGAAATGAAAACAATGAAGGGTTTCATTAATATTTAAAACAAAACCACCCTAATGACATGGTTTGTCGCCCTGCAAGTAGAGGAAGACATTTGTTAGTTTGAAAAATGTATACACAGAGAGACAGAAGGTAGTGGCGACGCCCACTGTACAGGGCAGAAGATCTGAGGGTGACTTCCCCGCTGAGAAGTAAAATGTTTTGACAGTTTTGTATTAGGGTACAATAGACCTCACAACAACAACTGGAAGCTTTAAAAATGTGATATGTGGGGGCAAGTCAATCTTTTATTTTCTTTTTTCTACTTTATAACTTGACCTGGGATATTTAAGTTCTAAAAAAATAAGTTCTGTTTTCAAACAAAATAGGTTCTAAAATATATTTTTAGGCAGATTCAGGTTTGCAAATTGATTACGCATTTATAAATTAAAAATATATAATTAATTATTTTTAATTAATTAATACATGTATTAAATTAGACATTAATTGCAGTATATTATATACGAACTGACTAATCTCATTTCCTCCCTTAATTAGAAATCATCATTATCATCATCCGGTATCATGGCAGCTACCGTCGTCTTCCGGAAACCAAATGACATTCATATCTGTCCATCCATTGATCTTCCTCCAATCCTCTGATATTCATAGCTGCTTGTACCCCTTCTATCCAAGTTTTATTCGGTCTTCCTCTCTTCCTCCTTTCTATTGGAATCCATTCCATAACAATTTAGGCAATCTTTGCTCTGGCATTCTTTTGACATGGCCATACCACTGTAATATTGTCTTTTCTATAATGTCTATGCTATCCGGCTGTTCTTGTACACCCATAATTTCCGTTATTTCTTTATTTCGTATTCTATCCATTCTAGATAATTAGAAATAGAGATATATATTTTTATTAAGTATTTTCTCTATATTACAGTAGTTATCCTTCAGTCCACCCTCCATGGCATCTTTACCTTGTCGTGATGGAGTGGCGTGTGTTCTTAAATGATCCCGAGAGCTATGCCGGCGGTAGCATTGCTGCCGATAGGGTTACCCATGCCAGACTGGTCGAAGGTGATAAGCCAGACGAAAAAAGTACCTTGGTCGAAAGAGTGACGATCTTTCACCGTAAAAATGCAACCGTCAAGAAATGCAGAAATAGGTTCAAGTGGGGTAAAATTTTCCGTAGGTCAAATAGTTCCCCATTCGGTTCTCCTGGTGGGGGACTATTTCAGGAAACCATTGGCTTAGGATAGGGATGTATGGAGAGTTTATGTCCGCACAGCTATGAACCTACGGGTTCGATATTGCCAGTGAGTTAGTTAGTTAGTTAGAGGGTGTGTCCGGGATTTATAATGCAAAAAATCCGATCAAAATCCAAAATTTGAAAATAGTGTTTTTCAAGGCTATAGTCTTGGTGGTTTTCCAAAAAATGTCAAAATTTTCGAAAACTGCAAAAATGCTATCTACAAGGTGTGTCCGGGATTTATAATGCAAAAAATCCGGTCTAAACCCAAAATTTCAAAATAGTGTTTTCCCAGGCTATAGTCTTGGTGGTTTTCCAAAAAATGTCAAAAATTTCGAAATTTCAAAAACTGCAAAAATACTATCTAGAGAGTGTGTCCGGGATTTATAATGCAAAAAATCCGGTCTAAATCCAAAATTTCAAAATAGCGTTTTTATAATCTTGGTTTTCCAAAAAATGTCAAAATTTTCGAAATTTCAAATACTGCAAAAATACTATCAAGAGGGTGTGTCCTGGGTTTATAATGCAAAAAATCCGGTCTAAATCCTAAATTTCAAAAAAATGTGTTTTCTTGGTGGTTTCCCAAAAAATGTCAAAATTTTCGATATTTCAAAAACAGCAAAAATCCTATCTACAAGCTGTGTCCAGGATTTATAATTCAAAACATCCGGCCTAAACCCAAAATTTCAAAATAGTGTTTCCCAGGCTATAGTCTTGGTGGTTTTACAAAAAATTTCAAAATTTTCGAAATTTCAAAAACTGCAAAAGTACTATCTAGAGGGTGTGTCCGGGATTTATAATGCAAAAAAACCGGTCCAAATCCAAAATTTCAAATTAGCGTTTTCCAAAGCTATAGTCTTGGTGGTTTTCCAAAAAGAGTCAAATTTTTCGAAATTTAAAAAACTGAAAAATACTATGTAGAGGGTGTGTCCGTGATTTGTAATGCAAAAAATCCGGTCTAAATCCAAAATTTCAAAATAGTGTTTTCCTAATCTATAGTCTTGGTGGTTTTCCAAAAAGTGTCAAAATTTTCGAAATTTCAAAAAGAGCAAAAATACTCTATGGAGTGTGTGCCCGGAATTTATAATGCAAAAAATCCGGTCTAAATCCAAAATTTCAAAATAGTGTTTACCAAGGCTGTAGTCTTAGTGGTTTTCAAGAAATGTCAAAATTTTCGAAATTTCAAAAACTGCAAAAGTACTTTCTAGAGGCTGTATCCGGGATTTATAATGCAAAAGATCCGGCCTAAATCCAAAATTTCAAAATAGTGTTTTCCCAGGCTACATTCTTTGTGTTTTCCCAAAAAATGTTAAATTTTCGAAATTTCAAAAACTGCATAAATACAATCTAGAGGATTTGTCCTGGCTTTATAATCCAAAAAATCCGGTCTAAATCCAAAATTTCAAAATAGTGTTATCCAAGGTTGTAGTCTTGGTTGTTTTCCAAGAAATGTCAAAATTTTCGAAATTTCAAAAACTGCAAAAGTACTTTCTAGAGGGTGTGTCCTGGATTTATAATACAAGAAATCCGGTCTAAATCCAAAATTTCAAAATAGCGTTTTCCAAGGCTATAGTCTTCGTGGTTTTCCAAAAAATGTCAAAATTTTCGAAATTTCAAAAACAACGAAAATACTATCTAGAGGGTGTCTCCGAGCTTTATAATGCAAGAAATCCGGTCTAAATCCAAAATTTCGAAATAACGTTATTATAGTCTTGGTGGTTTTCCAAAAAATGTCAAAATTTTTGAAATTTAAAAAACTGCGATAATACTATCTAGAGGGTGTATCCGGGATTTATAATGCAAAAAATCCGGACTAAATTCAAATTTTCGAAATAGTTTTTTCCCAGGCTACATTCTTTGTGGTTTCCCAAAAAATGTCAAATTTTCGAAATTACATAAACTGCAAAAATACTATCTAGAGAGTGTGTCCGGGATTTATAATGCAAAACATCCGGTCTAAATCCAAAATTTCAAAATAGTCTTTTCCAAAAAAGTCAATATTTTCGAAATTTCGAAAACTGCAAAAATACTATTAGAGTGGATAGGCTTTATAATGCAAAAAATCCGGTCAAAATCTAAAATTTCAAAATAGTGTTTTCCAAGGCTATAGTCTTGGTGGTTTCCAAAAAATGTCAAAATTTTCGAAATTTCAAAAACTGCGAAAATACTATCTAGAGGGTGTGTCCAGGATTTACCGTATAATGCAAAAAATCCGGTCTAATCCTAAATTTCAAAATAGTGTTTTCCAACGCTATAGTCTTGGTGTTTTTCCATGAAATTTCAAAAATTTTCGAAATTTCACAACCTGCAAAAATACTATCTAGAGGGTGTGTCCGGGATTTATAATGCAAAAAATCCGGTCTAAAACAAAAATTTCAAAATAGTGTTTCCAAGGCTATAGTCTTCGTGGTTTTCCAAAAAAATGTCAAAATTTTCGAAATTTCAAAAACTGCAAAAATACTATCTAGAGGGTGTGTCCGGGATTTATAATGCAAAAAATCCGGTCTAAATCCAAAATTTCAAAATAGTGTTTTCCAAGGCTATAGTCTTGGTGGTTTTCCAAAAAATGTCAAAATTTTCGATATTTCAAAAACTGCAAAAATACTATCTAGAGGGTGTGTCCAGGATTTATAATGCAAAAAATCCGGTCTAAATCCAATATTTCAAAATAGTGTTTTCCAAGGCTATAGTCTTGGTGGTTTTCCAAAAAATGTCAAAATTTTCGAAATTTCAAAAACTGCAAAAGTACTATCTAGAGGGTGTGTCCGGGATTTATAATGCAAGAAATCCGGTCTAAATCCAAAATTTCAAAATAGCGTTTTTATAGTCTTGGTGGTTTTCCAAAAAATGTCAAAATTTTCGAAATTTCAAAAACTGCAAAAATACTATCTAGAGGGTGTGTCCGGGATTTATAATGCAAAAAATCCGGTCTAAATCCAAAATTTCAAAATAGTGTTTTCCAAAAAATGTCAAAATTTTCGAAATTTCAAAAACTGCAAAAATACTATCTAGAGGGTGTGTCCGGGATTTATAATGCAAAAAATCCGGTCTAAATCAAAATTTCAAAATAGTGTTTTCCAAGGCTATAGTCTTGGTGGTTTTCCAAAAAATGTCAAAATTTTCGAAATTTCAGAAAGTGCAAAAATACTATCTAGAGTGTGTGTCCGGGATATAATGCTAAAATCCGGTCTAAATCCAACTATGAGAAACTACTGAAAGACATGCAAAAGGAAGCGCAGAGAGATATGGGATGACTTCTTTTGCACGGACGCGATGGCACACAAAAACTGGATGGAACTCCTGTATGATCTTCGACACGCTGTGACTAGACTAGCGACGCACGGTTTCCACTTCAAAGTGTGTAAGACCAAGACATATCACCGACCGACGAACGAGTGTATGTGCGAGTGGTGCGGGAAAAAGTGTGACAGATACCACGCCATATGGTGCGAGAACAAACAATCATTCCTGACCCAACTGAGTAGCAAGTGAGCAAGATAAACTATTTACTAATAATGCATATTTTGTGCTTTACATTTATTAATTTAATTTAAATCCATTTTTTTTCAAAATAGCGTTTTTCAAGGCTAGCATGTCTTCGTGGTTTTCCAAAAAATGTCAAAATTTCGAAATTTCAAAAACAGCAAAAATACTATCTAGAGGGTGTGTCCGAGCTTTATAATGCAAAAATCCGGTCTAAATCCAAAATTTCAAAATAATGTTTTCCAAGGCTATAGTCTTGGTGGTTTTCCAAAAATGTCAAAATTTTCGTAATTTCAAAAATTGCAAAAATACTATCTAGAGGGTGTGTCCGGGATTTATAATGCAAAAAATCCGGTCTAAATCCAAAATTTCAAAATAGTGTTTTCCAAGGCTATAGTCTTGGTGGTTTTCCAAAAAATTTCAAAATTTTCGAAATTACAAAAACTGCAAAAATACTATCTAGAGCGTGCGTGTCCGGGATTTATAATGCAAAAAATCCGGTCTAAACCCAAAATTTCAAAATAGTGTTTTCCAAGGCAATAAATAGTCTTGGTGGTTTTCCAAAAAATGTCAAAATTTTCGAAATTTCATAAACTGCAAAAATACTATCTAGAGGGTGTGTCCGGATTTATAATGCAAAAAATCCGGTCTAAATACTAAATTTGAACATAGCGTTTTCCAAGGCTATAGTCTTGGTGGTTTTCCAAAAAATGTCAAAATTTCCGAAATTTAAGAAACTGAAAAAAACACTATCTAGTGGAATGTCCGGGATTTTATAATGCAAAAAATTCCGGTATAAATCCAGAATTTCAAAATAGTGTTTTCCTAATCTATAGTCTTGATGGTTTTCCAAAAAATGTCAAAATTTTAGAAATTTCGAAAATTGCAAAAATACTAACTAGAGGGTGTCTCCGGGATTTATAATGCAAAAAATCCGGTCTAAATCCAAAATTTCAAAATAGTGTTTTCCAAGGCTTGGTGTTTTTCCAAAAAATGTCAAAATTTTCGAAATATCAAAAACTGCAAAAATACTATCTAGAGCGTGTGTCCGGGATTTATAATGCAAAAAATCCGTTCAAAATCCAAAATTTCAAAATAGTGTTTTTCAAGGCTATGGTCTTGGTGGTTTTCCAAAAAATGTCAACATTTTCGAAATTACAAAAACTGCAAAAATACTATGTAGAGCGTGCGTGACCGGGATTTATAATGCAAAAATTCCGGTCTAAACCCAAAATTTCAAAATAGTGTTTTCCAAGGCAATAAATAGTCTTGGTGGTTTTCCAAAAAAAGTCAACATTTTCGAAATTTCTAAACTATAAAAATACTATCTAGAGGGTGTGTCCGGGCTTTATATTGCAAAAAATCCGGTCTTAATACTAAATTTGAACATAGCGTTTTCCAAGGCTATAGACTTGGTGGTTTTCCAAAAATGTCAAAATTTCCGAAATTTAAAAAACTGAAAAACACTATCTAGTGGGTATGTCCGGGATTTATAATGCAAAAAATTCCGGTATAAATCCAGAATTTCAAAATAGTGTTTTCCTAATCTATAGTCTTGATGGTTTTCCAAAAAATGTCAAAATTTTAGAAATTTCGAAATTGCAAAAATACTAACTAGAGGGTGTCTCCGGGATTTATAATGCAAAAAATCCGGTCTAAATCCAAATTTTTAAAATAGTGTGTTTTCAAGACTATAGTCTTGGTGGTTTTCCAAAGAAGTCAACATTTTAGAAATTTCAAAAACTGCAAAAATACTATCTAGAGAGTGTATCCGGGATTTATAATGCAAAAAATCCGGTCTAAATCCAAAATTTAAAAGTAGTGTTTTTCAAGGCTATATATAGTCTTGGTGGTTTTCCAATATATGTCAACATTTTCGAAATTTCAAAAACTAGAGGGTGTGTCCGGGATTTATAAAGCAAAAAAATCCGGTTCAAGTCCAAAATTTAAAAATAGTGTTTTCCTAGGCATAGTCTTGGTGGTTTCCAAAAAAATGTCAAAATTTTCGAAATTTCAAAAATGCAAAAAATTCTATCTGGAGTGTGTGTCCGGGATTTATAATGCAAAAAATCCGGTCTAAATCCAAAATTTCAAAATAGTGTTTACCAAGGCTATAGTCTTGGTGGTTTTCCAAAAATGTCAAAATTTTTGAAATTTCAAAAACTGCAAAAATACTATCTAGAGGGTGTGTCCGGGATTTATAATGCAAAAAAATCCGGTCTAAATCCAAAATTTCAAAATAGTGTTTTCCAAGGCTATAGTCTTGGTGGTTTTCCAAAAAATGTCAAAATTTTCGAAATTTCAAAAAACCTGCAAAAATACTATCTAGAGGGTGTGTCCGGGATTTATAATGCAAAAAATCCGGTCTAAATCCAAAATTTCAAAATAGTGTTTTCCAAGGTGGTTTTCCAAAAAATGTCAAAATTTTCGAAATTTCAAAAACTTCAAAAATGCTATCTAGAGGGTGTGTCCGGGATTTATAATGCAAAAAATCCGGTCTAAATCCAAAATTTCAAAATAGTGTTTTCCAAGGCTATAGTCTTGGTGGTTTTCCAAAAAATGTCAAAATTTTCGAAATATCAAAAACTGCGAAAATACTATCTAGAGGGTGTGTCTATTATTATTATTATTATTATTATTATTATTATTATTATTATTATTATTATTATTATTATTGTTGTGGAAATATGGATAATATAATGCTTTAAGAACTGCAAGTTTTATGGATGATGATTAAATAAAATAGAAACTCCTAGGGAATATAAAATGGAGTAAAAAAACTAGAAATGAAATTCTTTCCTGAAGAGTTTATTTAAATATTGACCTAGGTTAGAGAAATGAAATGAAAACAATGAAGGGTTTCATTAATATTTAAAACAAAACCACCCTAATGACATGGTTTGTCGCCCTGCAAGTAGAGGAAGACATTTGTTAGTTTGAAAAATGTATACACAGAGAGACAGAAGGTAGTGGCGACGCCCACTGTACAGGGCAGAAGATCTGAGGGTGACTTCCCCGCTGAGAAGTAAAATGTTTTGACAGTTTTGTATTAGGGTACAATAGACCTCACAACAACAACAACTGGAAGCTTTAAAAATGTGATATGTGGGGGCAAGTCAATCTTTTATTTTCTTTTTTCTACTTTATAACTTGACCTGGGATATTTAAGTTCTAAAAAAATAAGTTCTGTTTTCAAACAAAATAGGTTCTAAAATATATTTTTAGGCAGATTCAGGTTTGCAAATTGATTACGCATTTATAAATTAAAAATATATAATTAATTATTTTTAATTAATTAATACATGTATTAAATTAGACATTAATTGCAGTATATTATATACGAACTGACTAATCTCATTTCCTCCCTTAATTAGAAATCATCATTATCATCATCCGGTATCATGGCAGCTACCGTCGTCTTCCGGAAACCAAATGACATTCATATCTGTCCATCCATTGATCTTCCTCCAATCCTCTGATATTCATAGCTGCTTGTACCCCTTCTATCCAAGTTTTATTCGGTCTTCCTCTCTTCCTCCTTTCTATTGGAATCCATTCCATAACAATTTAGGCAATCTTTGCTCTGGCATTCTTTTGACATGGCCATACCACTGTAATATTGTCTTTTCTATAATGTCTATGCTATCCGGCTGTTCTTGTACACCCATAATTTCCGTTATTTCTTTATTTCGTATTCTATCCATTCTAGATAATTAGAAATAGAGATATATATTTTTATTAAGTATTTTCTCTATATTACAGTAGTTATCCTTCAGTCCACCCTCCATGGCATCTTTACCTTGTCGTGATGGAGTGGCGTGTGTTCTTAAATGATCCCGAGAGCTATGCCGGCGGTAGCATTGCTGCCGATAGGGTTACCCATGCCAGACTGGTCGAAGGTGATAAGCCAGACGAAAAAAGTACCTTGGTCGAAAGAGTGACGATCTTTCACCGTAAAAATGCAACCGTCAAGAAATGCAGAAGAAATAGGTTCAAGTGGGGTAAAATTTTCCGTAGGTCAAATAGTTCCCCATTCGGTTCTCCTGGTGGGGGACTATTTCAGGAAACCATTGGCTTAGGATAGGGATGTATGGAGAGTTTATGTCCGCACAGCTATGAACCTACGGGTTCGATATTGCCAGTGAGTTAGTTAGTTAGTTAGAGGGTGTGTCCGGGATTTATAATGCAAAAAATCCGATCAAAATCCAAAATTTGAAAATAGTGTTTTTCAAGGCTATAGTCTTGGTGGTTTTCCAAAAAATGTCAAAATTTTCGAAAACTGCAAAAATGCTATCTACAAGGTGTGTCCGGGATTTATAATGCAAAAAATCCGGTCTAAACCCAAAATTTCAAAATAGTGTTTTCCCAGGCTATAGTCTTGGTGGTTTTCCAAAAAATGTCAAAAATTTCGAAATTTCAAAAACTGCAAAAATACTATCTAGAGAGTGTGTCCGGGATTTATAATGCAAAAAATCCGGTCTAAATCCAAAATTTCAAAATAGCGTTTTTATAATCTTGGTTTTCCAAAAAATGTCAAAATTTTCGAAATTTCAAATACTGCAAAAATACTATCAAGAGGGTGTGTCCTGGGTTTATAATGCAAAAAATCCGGTCTAAATCCTAAATTTCAAAAAATGTGTTTTCTTGGTGGTTTCCCAAAAAATGTCAAAATTTTCGATATTTCAAAAACAGCAAAAATCCTATCTACAAGCTGTGTCCAGGATTTATAATTCAAAACATCCGGCCTAAACCCAAAATTTCAAAATAGTGTTTCCCAGGCTATAGTCTTGGTGGTTTTACAAAAAATTTCAAAATTTTCGAAATTTCAAAAACTGCAAAAGTACTATCTAGAGGGTGTGTCCGGGATTTATAATGCAAAAAAACCGGTCCAAATCCAAAATTTCAAATTAGCGTTTTCCAAGGCTATAGTCTTGGTGGTTTTCCAAAAAAAGTCAAAATTTTCGAAATTTAAAAAACTGCAAAAATACTATCTAGAGGGTGTGTCCGTGATTTGTAATGCAAAAAATCCGGTCTAAATCCAAAATTTCAAAATAGTGTTTTCCAAGTCTATAGTCTTGGTGGTTTTCCAAAAAGTGTCAAAATTTTCGAAATTTCAAAAACTGCAAAAATACTCTATGGAGTGTGTGCCCGGAATTTATAATGCAAAAAATCCGGTCTAAATCCAAAATTTCAAAATAGTGTTTTCCAAGGCTGTAGTCTTAGTGGTTTTCCAAGAAATGTCAAAATTTTCGAAATTTCAAAAACTGCAAAAGTACTTTCTAGAGGCTGTATCCGGGATTTATAATGCAAAAGATCCGGCCTAAATCCAAAATTTCAAAATAGTGTTTTCCCAGGCTACATTCTTTGTGTTTTCCCAAAAAATGTTAAATTTTCGAAATTTCAAAAACTGCATAAATACAATCTAGAGGATTTGTCCTGGCTTTATAATCCAAAAAATCCGGTCTAAATCCAAAATTTCAAAATAGTGTTATCCAAGGTTGTAGTCTTGGTTGTTTTCCAAGAAATGTCAAAATTTTCGAAATTTCAAAAACTGCAAAAGTACTTTCTAGAGGGTGTGTCCTGGATTTATAATACAAGAAATCCGGTCTAAATCCAAAATTTCAAAATAGCGTTTTCCAAGGCTATAGTCTTCGTGGTTTTCCAAAAAATGTCAAAATTTTCGAAATTTCAAAAACTGCAAAAATACTATCTAGAGGGTGTCTCCGGGATTTATAATGCAAGAAATCCGGTCTAAATCCAAAATTTCGAAATAACGTTATTATAGTCTTGGTGGTTTTCCAAAAAATGTCAAAATTTTTGAAATTTAAAAAACTGCGATAATACTATCTAGAGGGTGTATCCGGGATTTATAATGCAAAAAATCCGGACTAAATTCAAATTTTCGAAATAGTTTTTTCCCAGGCTACATTCTTTGTGGTTTCCCAAAAAATGTCAAATTTTCGAAATTACATAAACTGCAAAAATACTATCTAGAGAGTGTGTCCGGGATTTATAATGCAAAACATCCGGTCTAAATCCAAAATTTCAAAATAGTCTTTTCCAAAAAAGTCAATATTTTCGAAATTTCGAAAACTGCAAAAATACTATTAGAGAGTGGATAGGCTTTATAATGCAAAAAATCCGGTCAAAATCTAAAATTTCAAAATAGTGTTTTCCAAGGCTATAGTCTTGGTGGTTTTCCAAAAAATGTCAAAATTTTCGAAAATTCAAAAACTGCGAAAATACTATCTAGAGGGTGTGTCCAGGATTTACCGTATAATGCAAAAAATCCGGTCTAAATCCTAAATTTCAAAATAGTGTTTTCCAACGCTATAGTCTTGGTGTTTTTCCATGAAATTTCAAAAATTTTCGAAATTTCACAACCTGCAAAAATACTATCTAGAGGGTGTGTCCGGGATATATAATGCAAAAAATCCGGTCTACAAAAAAAAATTCAAAATAGCGTTTTGCACGGCTATAGTCTTCGTGGTTTTCCAAAAAATGTCAAAATTTTCGAAATTTCAAAAACTGCAAAAATACTATCTAGAGGGTATGTCCGGGATTTATAATGCAAAAAATCCGGTCTAAATCAAAAATTTCAAAATAGTGTTTTCCAAGGCTATAGTCTTGGTGGTTTTCCAAAAAATGTCAAAATTTTCGATATTTCAAAAACTGCGAAAATACTATCTAGAGGGTGTGTCCAGGATTTATAATGCAAAAAATCCGGTCTAAATCCAATATTTCAAAATAGTATTTGCCAAGGCTATAGTCTTGGTGGTTTTCCAAAAAATGTCAAAATTTTCGAAATTTCAAAAACTGCAAAAGTACTATCTAGAGGGTGTGTCCGGGATTTATAATGCAAGAAATCCGGTCTAAATCCAAAATTTCAAAATAGCGTTTTTATAGTCTTGGTGGTTTTCCAAAAAATGTCAAAATTTTCGAAATTTCAAAAACTGCAAAAATACTATCTAGAGGGTGTGTCCGGGATTTATAATGCAAAAAATCCGGTCTAAATCCAAAATTTCAAAATAGTGTTTTCCAAAAAATGTCAACATTTTCATAATTTCAAAAACTGCAGAAATACTATCTAGAGGGTGTGCCCAGGCTTTATAATGCAAAAAATCCGGTCCAAATCTAATTTTCAAAATAGTGTTTTCCAAGGCTATAGTCATGGTGGTTTTCCAAAAAATGTCAAAATTTTCGAAATTTCAGAAAGTGCAAAAATACTATCTAGAGTGTGTGTCCGGGATATATAATGCTAAAAATCCGGTCTAAATCCAACTATGAGAAACTACTGAAAGACATGCAAAAGGAAGCGCAGAGAGATATGGGATGACTTCTTTTGCACGGACGCGATGGCACACAAAAACTGGATGGAACTCCTGTATGATCTTCGACACGCTGTGACTAGACTAGCGACGCACGGTTTCCACTTCAAAGTGTGTAAGACCAAGACATATCACCGACCGACGAACGAGTGTATGTGCGAGTGGTGCGGGAAAAAGTGTGACAGATACCACGCCATATGGTGCGAGAACAAACAATCATTCCTGACCCAACTGAGTAGCAAGTGAGCAAGATAAACTATTTACTAATAATGCATATTTTGTGCTTTACATTTATTAATTTAATTTAAATCCATTTTTTTTCAAAATAGCGTTTTTCAAGGCTATAGTCTTCGTGGTTTTCCAAAAAATGTCAAAATTTCGAAATTTCAAAAACAGCAAAAATACTATCTAGAGGGTGTGTCCGAGCTTTATAATCAAAAATCCGGTCTAAATCCAAAATTTCAAAATAATGTTTTCCAAGGCTATAATCTTGGTGGTTTTCCAAAAAATGTCAAATTTTTCGTAATTTCAAAAATTGCAAAAATACTATCTAGAGGGTGTGTCCGGGCTTTATAATGCAAAAAATCCGGTCCAAATCCAACATTTCAAAATAGTGTTTTCCAAGGCTATGGTCTTGGTGGTTTTCCAAAAAATTTCAACATTTTCGAAATTACAAAAACTGCAAAAATACTATCTAGAGCGTGCGTGGCCGGGATTTATAATGCAAAAAATCCGGTCTAAACCCAAAATTTCAAAATAGTGTTTTCCAAGGCAATAAATAGTCTTGGTGGTTTTCCAAAAAAGTCAAAATTTTCGAAATTTCTAAACTGCAAAAATACTATCTAGAGGGTGTGTCCGGGCTTTATATTGCAAAAAATCCGGTCTAAATACTAAATTTGAACATAGCGTTTTCCAAGGCTATAGTCTTGGTGGTTTTCCAAAAAATGTCAAAATTTCCGAAATTTAAGAAACTGAAAAAACACTATCTAGTGGAATGTCCGGGATTTATAATGCAAAAAATTCCGGTATAAATCCAGAATTTCAAAATAGTGTTTTCCTAATCTATAGTCTTGATGGTTTTCCAAAAAATGTCAAAATTTTAGAAATTTCGAAAATTGCAAAAATACTAACTAGAGGGTGTCTCCGGGATTTATAATGCAAAAAATCCGGTCTAAATCCAAATTTTTAAAATAGTGTTTTTCAAGACTATAGTCTTGGTGGGTTTCCAAAGAAGTCAACATTTTAGAAATTTTAAAAACTGCAAAAATACTATCTAGAGAGTGTATCCGGGATTTATAATGCAAAAAATCCGGTCTAAATCCAAAATTTAAAAATAGTGTTTTTCAAGGCTATAGTCTTGGTGGTTTTCCAATATATGTCAACATTTTCGAAATTTCAAAAACTAGAGGGTGTGTCCGGGATTTATAAAGCAAAAAATCCGGTTCAAGTCCAAAATTTAAAAATAGTGTTTTCCTAGGCATAGTCTTGGTGGTTTTCCAAAAAAATGTCAAAATTTTCGAAATTTCAAAAATGCAAAAATTCTATCTGGAGTGTGTGTCCGGGCTTTATGATGCAAAAAGACCGGTCTAAATCCAAAATTTCAAAATAGTGTTTACCAAGGCTATAGTCTTGGTGGTTTTCCAAAAATGTCAAAATTTTTGAAATTTCAAAAACTGCAAAAATACTATCGAGAGGTTGTGTCCGAGGTTTATAATTCAAAAAATCCGGTCTAAATCCAAAATTTCAAAATAGTGTTTTCCAAGGCTATAGTCTTGGTGGTTTTCGAAAAAATGTCAAAATTTTCGAAATTTCAAAAACTGCAAAAATACTATCTAGAGGGTGTGTCCGGGATTTATAATGCAAAAAATCCGGTCTAAATCCAAAATTTCAAAATAGTGTTTTCCAAGGTGGTTTTCCAAAAAATGTCAAAATTTTCGAAATTTCAAAAACTGCAAAAATACTATCTAGAGGGTGTGTCCGGGATTTATAATGCAAAAAATCCGGTCTAAATCCAAAATTTCAAAATAGTGTTTTCCAAGGGTATAGTCTTGGTGGTTTTCCAAAAAATGTCAAAATTTTCGAAATATCAAAAACTGCGAAAATACTATCTAGAGGGTGTGTCTATTATTATTATTATTATTATTATTATTATTATTATTATTATATTATTATTATTATTATTGTAGTGGAAATATGGATAATATAATGCTTTAAGAACTGCAAGTATAGTGATATGATTAAATAATAGAAACTCCTGGGAATAAATGGAGTAAAAACTAGAAATGAAATTCTTTCCTGAAGAGTTTATTTAAATATTGACCTAGGTTAGAGAAATGAAATGAAAACAATGAAGGGTTTCATTAATATTTAAAACAAAACCACCCTAATGACTTGGTTTGTCGCCCTGCAAGTAGAGGAAGACATTTGTTAGTTTGAAAAATGTATACACAGAGAGACAGAAGGTAGTGGCGACGCCCACTGTACAGGGCAGAAGATCTGAGGGTGACTTCCCCGCTGAGAAGTAAAATGTTTTGACAGTTTTGTATTAGGGTACAATAGACCTCACAACAACAACTGGAAGCTTTAAAAATGTGATATGTGGGGGCAAGTCAATCTTTTATTTTCTTTTTTCTACTTTATAACTTGACCTGGGATATTTAAGTTCTAAAAAAATAAGTTCTGTTTTCAAACAAAATAGGTTCTAAAATATATTTTTAGGCAGATTCAGGTTTGCAAATTGATTACGCATTTATAAATTAAAAATATATAATTAATTATTTTTAATTAATTAATACATGTATTAAATTAGACATTAATTGCAGTATATTATATACGAACTGACTAATCTCATTTCCTCCCTTAATTAGAAATCATCATTATCATCATCCGGTATCATGGCAGCTACCGTCGTCTTCCGGAAACCAAATGACATTCATATCTGTCCATCCATTGATCTTCCTCCAATCCTCTGATATTCATAGCTGCTTGTACCCCTTCTATCCAAGTTTTATTCGGTCTTCCTCTCTTCCTCCTTTCTATTGGAATCCATTCCATAACAATTTAGGCAATCTTTGCTCTGGCATTCTTTTGACATGGCCATACCACTGTAATATTGTCTTTTCTATAATGTCTATGCTATCCGGCTGTTCTTGTACACCCATAATTTCCGTTATTTCTTTATTTCGTATTCTATCCATTCTAGATAATTAGAAATAGAGATATATATTTTTATTAAGTATTTTCTCTATATTACAGTAGTTATCCTTCAGTCCACCCTCCATGGCATCTTTACCTTGTCGTGATGGAGTGGCGTGTGTTCTTAAATGATCCCGAGAGCTATGCCGGCGGTAGCATTGCTGCCGATAGGGTTACCCATGCCAGACTGGTCGAAGGTGATATAAGCCAGACGAAAAACGTACCTTGGTCGAAAGAGTGACGATCTTTCACCGTAAAAATGCAACCGTCAAGAAATGCGGAAATAGGTTCAACTGGGGTAAAATTTTCCGCAGGTCAAATAGTTCCCCATTCGGTTCTCCTGGTGGGGGACTATTTCAGGAAACCATTGGCTTAGGATAGGGATGTATGGAGAGCTTATGTCCGCACAGCTATGAACCTACGGGTTCGATATTGCCAGTGAGTTAGTTAGTTAGTTAGAGGGTGTGTCCGGGATTTATAATGCAAAAAATCCGATCAAAATCCAAAATTTGAAAATATTGTTTTTCAAGGCTATAGTCTTGGTGGTTTTCCAAAAAATGTCAAAATTTTCGAAAACTGCAAAAATGCTATCTACAAGGTGTGTCCGGGATTTATAATGCAAAAAATCCGGTCTAAACCCAAAATTTCAAAATAGTGTTTTCCCAGGCTATAGTCTTGGTGGTTTTCCAAAAAATGTCAAAAATTTCGAAATTTCAAAAACTGCAAAAATACTATCTAGAGAGTGTGTCCGGGATTTATAATGCAAAAAATCCGGTCTAAATCCAAAGTTTCAAAATAGCGTTTTTATAATCTTGGTTTTCCAAAAAATGTCAAAATTTTCGAAATTTCAAATACTGCAAAAATACTATCTAGAGGGTGTGTCCTGGGTTTATAATGCATAAAAATCCGGTCTAAATCCTAAATTTCAAAAAATGTGTTTTCTTGGTGGTTTCCCAAAAAATGTCAAAATTTTCGAAATTTCAAAAACAGCAAAAATCCTATCTACAAGCTGTGTCCAGGATTTATAATTCAAAACATCCGGCCTAAACCCAAAATTTCAAAATAGTGTTTCCCAGGCTATAGTCTTGGTGGTTTTACAAAAAATTTCAAAATTTTCGAAATTTCAAAAACTGCAAAAGTACTATCTAGAGGGTGTGTCCGGGATTTATAATGCAAAAAAACCGGTCCAAATCCAAAATTTCAAATTAGCGTTTTCCAAAGCTATAGTCTTGGTGGTTTTCCAAAAAGAGTCAAATTTTTCGAAATTTAAAAAACTGAAAAATACTACGTAGAGGGTGTGTCCGTGATTTGTAATGCAAAAAATCCGGTCTAAATCCAAAATTTCAAAATAGTGTTTTCCTAATCTATAGTCTTGGTGGTTTTCCAAAAAGTGTCAAAATTTTCGAAATTTCAAAAAGAGCAAAAATACTCTATGGAGTGTGTGCCCGGAATTTATAATGCAAAAAATCCGGTCTAAATCCAAAATTTCAAAATAGTGTTTACCAAGGCTGTAGTCTTAGTGGTTTTCCAAGAAATGTCAAAATTTTCGAAATTTCAAAAACTGCAAAAGTACTTTCTAGAGGCTGTATCCGGGATTTATAATGCAAAAGATCCGGCCTAAATCCAAAATTTCAAAATAGTGTTTTCCCAGGCTACATTCTTTGTGTTTTCCCAAAAAATGTTAAATTTTCGAAATTTCAAAAACTGCATAAATACAATCTAGAGGATTTGTCCTGGCTTTATAATCCAAAAAATCCGGTCTAAATCCAAAATTTCAAAATAGTGTTATCCAAGGTTGTAGTCTTGGTTGTTTTCCAAGAAATGTCAAAATTTTCGAAATTTCAAAAACTGCAAAAGTACTTTCTAGAGGGTGTGTCCGGTATTTATAATATAAGAAATCCGGTCTAAATCCAAAATTTCAAAATAGCGTTTTCCAAGGCTATAGTCTTCGTGGTTTCCCAAAAAATGTCAAAATTTTCGAAATTTCAAAAACAGCAAAAATACTATCTAGAGGGTGTGTCCGAGCTTTATAATCCAAAAATCCGGTCTAAATCCAAAATTTCAAAACAATGTTTTCCAAGGCTATAATCTTGGTGGTTTTCCAAAAAATGTAAAAATTTTCGTAATTTCAAAAACTGCAAAAATACTATCTAGAGGGTGTGTCCGGGCTTTATAATGCAAAAAATCCGGTCCAAATCCAACATTTCAATATAGTGTTTTCCAAGGCTATAGTCTTGGTGGTTTTCCATGAAATGTCAAAATTTTCGAAATTTCAAGAACTGCAAAAATACTATCTAGAGGGTGTGTCCGGGATATATAATGCAAAAAATCCGGTCTAAATCCAAAATTTCAAAATAGCGTTTTCCAGGGCTATAATAATAATTTTATTGCAGCCAAATAGCCAGGATGAAAATAGAATACATTTTAAATTTACATATTTGCATATCCACACAATGTTTTTGTTCTTTTTGTGCATAGCTGAATGTGATATCGGTCACACGATTTTTCGCATAGCGTACATTGACAGTCTTTATTTGCTTCATGAAATTTTGTGTTGTTGCATATCAGGTGGTGGAATCCATGGACTGCCAACCTAGTGATGTCGTGTCTCATTTCGAAATTTTCTTTTGTCCACGCACGGTCCACCATTGCCCCGGTGCTGTAGAATTCTGGATGTATTTCTTCTCTTTTTCTGTTCAATGTTGCTAGCAGCTGCTCAGATGCGCTGGTGCTGGGTAAGAGTATGCTTGTTCTGAGGTCGTCGATGAGGAAAGTTTCCTTCGCCAGTAGGTATGCGAGTCTTGAATGTGTTACTTTTGACACTCTTAATACTGCCTTTATATATCTCGCTTTCACCCTTTCTAGAGAGGAAAGATTCTTCATTGTTAAATGTGTCCATATGAGTTCTATGCCGTATGTCAGTATTGGTAGAATTTTTGCTCTTAATAACAGCATTGCCGTCTCTAAGGTGAGGGATCTAATGTTTCTTATTTCATGCATTGCCATTATTGCCTGGGTTGTCTTTTCTGTGATATGTTTTGTGAAGCATTTCGCGCTTGTTTGTAGAGTGTTGCCTAGGTATTTGAAGTCTGGTACTATTTTCAGTTTAGTTTCCCTTATGTATATCTGTTCATTTATGGCGGCTCTTCCTCCGTTTCTGAAGATCATTGTGTCCGTTTTTGATATATTAATGTCCAGCTTGTTCTTTGAGCACCATTTTTCCACTTCGTTTATTGTTTCCTGAAGTGTTGTTATGTCTCTGGAACCGATTACGATGTCGTCCGCATATGCGCACGAGAAGATACCATCTTTTTAGGTAATTCTAAGGATTTCTTCGGTTGCTAGTATAAACAGTAAGGGGCTAAGTGGATCGCCCTGCAGTACTCCATTTGTTTGAATGATCGGTTTTGACATGACGATGTTATCTGAGACATATATTTCATTCCAGCTCAGCAGTGTATTGATGAGGTTCGTCAATATGTTGTTGTTTCCTAGTGTCTCCTTTAGTTTTTCTATCACTAGTTGCCTGTCTAGTAGTTCGAAGGCCTTCGTGAAGTCTATGAAGACGGTATAAAATTTCTCTCTGTCTTCTAATGCTTCCCAAATATGTTTCAACAAGAGTTCGATTGCGTTTAGAGTTGACTTTCCTTTTCTAAACCCGAATTGATTTTCTGGTAGATGCTCATCTATTTCCTCCCTTATTCGTCCTGTTATTAATTTGGTGAAAATTTTGAAGGGACAATTTTCCAGAGCGATACCTCTATATTTGTTGGCGTCTTTCGGGTTTCCTTTCCCTTTATATAATACCTTGACAATTGATTTTCTCCATTGTTCAGGTATGGAGGCTGTTTGTATGCATTTGTTGTATAATTTTGTCCAAACCTGGTCCAACAGTTGTGCCGTGTCTTTTATGTATTCATTGTATATTCCGTCCGGGCCCGCTGCTTTCTTGTTTTTGGAGTTACATATTGCATATCCAACTTCTTCTGTGGTCAGGGGTATCCAGTTTGTGGGCATTGATGTTAAAATTTCTTGAGGGTTCCTTTTGCCGCAAATTGGTCCCTCTTTATTGAGTATGTTGTTGAAATGCGATTCCCATATTTCCATGTCAATGTAGTGTGTTTGCGCTTGTTTCTTTGGGCGGAGTGCTAAATGTGGGTCTTTCTTGGCCTCCTCCGCTAGCATCCTGCCCTCTTCCTCCAAGAAGGCGCTTTTCTTTTCTTTTATTATTCTCTTGTAGTGTTTCCTCTTCTCGGCGTATGTGAGTAGAAGAGCGTGGTTCTCGGTATTTTGTTTCAGTTGTTGTAAAGTATCTAAGGTATCTCTTCTTAGTCTGTAGCATTCGTTATCGAACCAGGGTTTTGCTCTTCTTTTGATTCGGTGATTCGTGGCTTGTCTTAGTATTTCGCCTAACCTTTGAGTAGCATCCTCCAGTCTCTCATTTTCTATTAACGTTTCTATCTGCGTTTTCGTCTCTATCTTAGCTTCTACTTTTCCTATGTCTACCTTCCTTGATAGGTGTTGTGTTGTCTCTTCCTGTGTCTTTTCCCATTTACCTTGAATATTTATTTCTAGTGGTATATGTTTCCTTAATGCCGAGTGGTTTGCATTCCATAATGTAGTTATATTTCCTGTTATAGTACCTTTTGTGAGTGCGATATCTATTGCACTCTTGCCATTGTGAGAGATGTATGTAGGTATCTTAGGATTGTTTAATAATGTGAATCCTTCCTCTTGTAGTTTTTCCAATACCAACTTTGTTTTATAGTTTTGGGAGTCTAGTCTGCAGTTTAGATCTCCCGCGATGATTAATGGTTTGTCCTGCTTGTACTGGGTAATGGTTTGGCCTAGTTCATCCATTATGTCAATTGCTGTCATGTTCGGTTTGAAATATGCTGCTATTATCACTAGGTAGTCCGTTTCGAGTAGTAGGGTGTTTTGCTGTTGTTTTGTTGCTATAATGGGTCTCAGATGTGGTTTTAGTAAGATAGTTATCCCTCCAGATGGTCTGCCTTTTTCGCCTTGTCTAGCCATAAGGTGTGTTGCATAGAAATTTGGGTGTTGCCAGTTCTCTGTTAGAAAGGTTTCGGTCAGGATTGCTATGTCGTACTCTTTTAGGAAATTTTCCGGGCTCATGGTCATTGCACTTTTTATTCCTTCTATGTTCCATAATAAGATTTTTAAATTTCCTAGTGCGTCTTTTATGTTTTGGCTGCTTCTTTTTATGAGTTTATTTTGCTCGTTATTCGAGGCCGTAACCTTCATATACCCTTTGGGGGCGAAAGGCGCGAAATTTGAGTCGCCTGACGACTATTCCTGTTGGCCAGAAATCCTCTTCATTAACCCTGGTTAGGTAGTCGTAGGGGATACCCACTTTGAATGCTTTAGTGTTATAGTTATTTGTGATTTCTTCGCAGGTCACATTTTCTTTGATTCCTCTTTTAGTTAGGAATTTCTTCATGGCTTCCGGTGTTGTCTGTGGCTTCAGGCGCCCCACGAAGAGCCAGGCTTTCCTGTCTGCAGCTTGTAGGTCTTCATCCCTTGGTCCAGAGCCGCTCACTGAATTTTGTCTTGTTTGCCTTCTTGTTCTCCTGCCAGTTACTTGTGTCCATTCCCCCTCGTTAATATCCGATTCTGGGTTGTAGTCGTGTTCACGCGATTCCTTACGAGATGGAGGTGGCTGTTCTTTATTTGTTTTTCTGTTGTATGTCACTGTTATTACTGTTTGTATGTGATCTTAGTCTACTGTCGGTGTTTGGTAGTTGCCTTCAATTTCTGCCTTTATCATGTTCCTTATATTGTTAGTAAACATATCGATCATTTCATTCATCTTCATTGCAACACTGTTCATGATTTTCTCCTCTAGCGGAGTGCTAGTTGAGATCTGGCTGCTGTTGTGGTTTCCAGTCTCGCCGCAAGATGTCGGTAGTGGTTGGTGGTCGCGTGGTGTTTCTTCCTTACTGTCACTAGATAGCGCCACCTGTCCCGCTGCCAAGCTGTCCTCTCCCTCTGCCGACGGTCTTCGTGGTTTTCCAAAAAAGTCAAAATTTTCTAAATTTCAAAAACTGCAAAAATACTATCTAGAGGATGTGTCCGAACTTTATAATGCAAAAAATCCGGTCTAAATCCGAAATTTCAAAATAGTGTTTTCTTGGTGCTTTTCCAAAAAATGTCAAAATTTTCGAAATTTCAAAAACTGCGAAAACACAATCTAGAGGGTGTGTCCGGGATTTATAATGCAAAAAATCTGGTCTAAATCCAAAATTTCAAAATAGTGTTTTCCAAGTATATAGTCTTGGTGGTTTTCCAAAAAATGTCAAATTTTTCGAAATTTCAAAAGCTGCAAAAATACTATCTAGAGGGTGTGTCCGGGATTTATAATGCGAAAAATCCGGTCTAAACCCAAAATTTCACAATAGTGTTTTCCAAGGCTATAGTCTCGGTGGTTTACCAAAAAATGTCAAAATTTTCGAAATTTCAAAAACTGCAAAAGTACTATATAGAGGGTGTGTCCGGGATTTATAATGCAAGAAATCCGGTCTAAATCCAAAATTTCAAAAAAGCGTTTTATAGTCTTGGTGGTTTTCCAAAAAATGTCAAAATTTTCGAAATTTCAAAAACTGCAAAAATACTATCTAGAGGGTGCGTCCGGGATTTATAATGCAAAAAATCCGGTCTAAACCCAAAATTTCAAAATAGTGTTTTCCAAGGCTATAGTCTTGGTGGTTATCCAAAAAATGTCAAAATTTTCGAAATTTCAAAAACAGCGAAAATAATATCTAGAGGGTGTGTCCGTGATTTATAATACAAAAAATGCGGTCCAAATCCACAATTTCAAAATAGTGTTTTCCAAGGCTATAATCTTGGCGGTTTTCAAAAAAATGTCAACATTTTCGAAATTTTAAAAACAGCAAAAATACTATCTAGAGGGTGCGTCAGGAATTTTAATGCAAAAATTCCGGACTAAACCCAAAATTTCAAAATAGTGTTTTACAAGGCTGTAGTCTTGGTGGTTTTCCAAAAAATGTCAAAATTTTCCAAATTTCAAAAACTGCATAAATACAATCTAGAGGGTGTGTCCTGGCTTAATAATCCAAAAAATTCGGTCTAAATCCAAAATTTCAAAATAGTTTTTTCCAAGGCTACAGTCTTGATGGTTTTCTAAAAAATGTCAAAATTTTCGAAATTTAAAAAACTGCAAAATTACTTTCTAGAGGGTATGTCCGGGATTTATAATGCAAGAAGTCCGGTCTAAATCCAAAATTTCAAAATAGCGTTTTCCAATGTCTTCGTGGTTTTCCAAAAAATGTCAAAATTTTCGACATTTCAAAAACAGCAAAAATACTATCTAGAGGGTATGTTCGAGCTTTATAATGCAAGAAATCCGGTCTAAATCCAAAATTTCAAAATAGCGTTATTATAGTCTTGGTGGTTTTCCAAAAAATGTCAAAATTTTCGAAATTTAAAAAACTGCGAAAATACTATCTAGAGGATGTATCCGGGGTTTATAATGCAAAAAATCCGGACTAAATTCAAAATTTCAAATAGTGTTTTCCCAGGCTACATTCTTTGTGGTTTCCCAAAAATGTCAAAATTTTCGAAATTTCAAAAACTGCAAAAATACTATCTAGAGAGTGTGTCCGGGATTTATAATGCAAAAAATCCGGTCTAAATCCAAAATTTCAAATTAGTCTTTTCAAAAAATGTCAAAATTTTCGAAATTTCAAAAACTGCAAAAATACTATCTAGAGGGTGTGTCCAGGCTTTATAATGCAAAAAATCCGGTCCAAATCTAAAATTTCAAAATAGTGTTTTCCAAGGCTATAATCTTGGTGGTTTTCCATGAAATGTCAAGTTTTTCGAAACTTCACAAACTGCAAAAATACTATCTAGAAGGTGTGTCCGGGATATATCATGCAAAAAATCTGGTCTACAAAAAAAAATTCAAAATAGCGTTTTCCAGGACTATAGTCTTCGTGGTTTTCCAAAAAATGTCAAATTTTTCGAAATTTCAAAAACTGCAAAAATACTATCTAGAGGGTGTGTCCGAACTTTATAATGCAAAAAATCCGGTCTAAATCCAAAATTTCAAAATAGTGTTTTCGAAGGCTAGTCTTGGAGCTTTTCCAAAAAATGTCAAAATTTTCGAAATTTCGAAAACTGCGAAAATACTATCTAGAGGGTGTGTCCGGGATTTATAATGCAAAAAATCCGGTCTAAATTCAAAATTTCAAAATAGTGTTTTCCAAGTGACAAGAATGACAAGAATGACACGAATGACACGAATGACACGAATGACACGAATGACACGAATGACACGAATGATAAGAATGATAAGAATGTTAAGAATGTTAAGAATGATAAGAATGATAAGAATGTTAAGAATGATAAGAATGATAAGAATGAATAGAATGATAAGAATATCAATAATATCAATAATAAGAATAATAAGAATAATAACAATAATAACAACAATAACAATAACAACAATAATAATAATAATAATATTAATGAACAGTTAATTATTAACAAAAATTAAATGACTAATCTGTAATTGCGTTTTGTCCATTAAATGTAAAAAAAAAAAAAAAAGCTGCGTGTTAGCAAGACTGAGAACTGTGAAATTTGGTGCGGCTCATGAACGGATATGGTTCCTTATATTTGGCTCTCTTGTAATTTCTAGTGAGTACCACTGCTCTAGATAGCATTTTTGCAATTTTTTCAAGTTACGAAAATTGACATTTTTGGAAAAACTCAATTTTGAAATTTAGGATTTAGGCCGGATTTTTTGCACTATAAATCCCGGATACACCCTCTACATAGCTCTTATGTAGTTTTTGAAATTTCGAAAATTGTGACATTTTTTGAAAAACACGAAGACTTCTCTTGGAAAACTAAATTTTGAAATTTTGGATTTAAACCAGATTTTTTGCATTATAAATCTTGGATACACTCTGTAGTTAGTATTTTTGCAGTTTTTGAAATTTCGAGAATTTTGACATTTTTGGAAAATCACAAACATAATGGTCTTGAGAAACTCAATTTTAAAATTTTGAATTTAGACCGGATTTTTCGCATTATACTCGTAAATCCCGGATACACCCGCTAGATAGAATATTTGCAGTTTTTTCAAATTTCGAAAATTTTGAATTTTTTTTGGAAAAACACAAACTCTATAGTCTTGGAAAACTCAATTTTGAAATTTTGGATTTAGACGGTTTTTTTTGCATTATACATCCCGGGTACACCCTCTAGATCGTATATTTGTAGTTGTTGAAATTCCTAAAATTTTGACAATTTTTGGAAAAACAGACCATAGTCTTGGAAAACTCAATTTTGAAATTTTGGATTTAGATCGGATTTTTTGCATTATAAATCCCGGACACACCCTCTAGATAGCATTTTTGCAGGTTTTTAAGTTTCGAAAATTTTGACATTTTTTGGAAAAACACAAGGTAAACTGAATTTTGAAATATTGGATTTAGACCGGATATTTTGCATTATAAATCCCAGACACAGCCTCTAGATAGTATTTTTGCAGTTTTTGAAGTTTCGAAAATTTTGATTTTTTTGGAAAAACAGACTACAGTCTTGGAAAACTCAATTTTGAAATTTGGATTTAGACCGGATTTTTTTCATTATAAATCCCGAGTACACCCTCTAGTTATATTTTCGCAGTTTTTGAAATTTCGGAAAATTGACATTTTTTTGGAAAAAGAAAACTGTATTCTAGGAAAACTCAATTTTGAAATTTTGGATTGAGACATTTGCAATAGCCATGTCATGTATTCCACCATCAACACAGTTTTACAGTAAGTGTGTGGGCTGGTATTGTTCAGGATCATCTGATTGGTCTGTATCTGCTAACTAACTGACTTGGAGGAAATTACCTCATATTTCTTCGTGAAATTATCCATCCTACAAGGAACCCTAGCAGGAAAACGGAGAACCTGTCAAATGTGTTTTCACATGACAAAAGAGTTTTGTTTTACCTCATCTACAAACTCTCAAGGAATGTTTTTACACCCTGTATTTAAGCCCACCCTTAAAGTGATATTGTACAATGATGCGTCTCCCTGATTCAATCAATTCTTGATGTAGAAGTCAGGTAACTTCATCCTGTATCCTCCAAGCATATTTTTATTAATTTAATATTTAGGGAAACCCGAATTAAGTTTTAAAAAATTATAAAGTGCATCCAGTTGTAAGCATTTCTTAACACACTGTATGATTGGCTGATTTCTTCCACTTACCTCAAACTTGTCAGCTGTTAAATATATTTGGTCTTGAGTCACACTGGTGATTTCCACGATTTCATCTGAATATGGAGTTAACTTCACTGAGAAATATAATACAGGGTGGAAGTAATATAAGTGCATTTATTTTAATAATGTACAATAAAAGTTTAAGGAACATCTTGAGATATATTTTTCTTCAAAACGATGTTTTTCCCTAAACTTTAAAAGTTGCTTAATTTGTTATGCAGGTCTAATATTGGAAAAACTGCACTTAAACTAGCGTGAAATATTTTCGAAGTCCTATAAAACAGCAATGTTCCTTCACGTACGATGTCTCATCATTGAATTATTGTTAATAATATGATTGTTATACCTATAAATATTAATTCTTGATTATAGAGGTGAAATCATTTAATAAGGCTCCAATAGCACCTGTTAAAGCCAGCGATAAACTGCAATCGAACCACATATCGATTATCATCCTCTATTACTATCCATTGCTATGAAATTTAAATGACCAATATTTGCAATAAATCCCCAAATCTATGTTAAAAAATAGATTAATAATATTAAAATTACGAAACATTTATTAAAATGGATGTACACTTATCACTCCCTAACACTGATCCAACCAGCGATAACTCAAAACCGTGATAGAAAAATCCTACACAAAGTAATATACTCTGTGGAAAAAATAGCAGCATCACAATATTGTCTAACAATGTCGTAATATTCTGATTTGCATATTTAAGTAAGTACTTCAAACTTGTCTAATAATGTTATAAAAATTGTTTGAAAAAGTTTAAAATATTAAATCATGTTAGTAAATACAGAAGAAGAGCTATAGTTTACAACAATATAACTGAAAAATCAAGCGCTAGTGGAAGTGCAGTTCAGCTGTAATATTTAATTAGATAATTAAAGGCATAAAACAGGAATGTTTTGATCCCCTGCAGCTTTGCAATAAAATGTATAGTTCTCATGCAAAATAAGTGAAAACTTGTGACTTTTGGAGTACAACAGATAAATGTTGCAACACTGAGCCATGGGTAAGATGTGGTCTTCCAATCATGGCTCCCGCAACAGCTGTTACAAGAATCTATCAATATTGTGTACTGTTGCGACATTGTAAAATGATCATATTTCATTAACTGTGGGGTTAATCACGAAATGAAAATCAAAGGCCCTGAGTTCGAATCCTGAACTGAGCGTATAATTTTTATCTTCAAATATAACTCATCCTTCAGTAAGAAGTATTAAATTAATAATAAACACATCGGATTATTGTAATATAACATCTTTATTACATCCATCCTGTATAATATTGTATTTCAGGAGAGAAGCTATTCATTAATACAAACTTCAATTAATATTAAGAAGCTAAGTAAGTAAATTAATGTACGTAATTGTTAGAGAATAAAGTTCTTAGGAAAATTTTTAGACCAAAGAAGATGAATAGACAGATGAATAGAGAAGACTACATAATGGTGAACTACATGGTCTTTATAAGAAGCCAGATATAACTGTCAAGTCTCTTAGACTGCGATGGGCACAAATGGGATATAAAAGGTGTGGGTGGAAGCTTCTTGTAGGAAAACCAGAGGGAAAATGCCCAGTTGGTAGACCAAGAATGGAGTGGGAGAATAACAACTATGATTTGAGGGAAGTAGATTATATAGGGAATGATTGGAAAACAGTTCAGGATAGGGATGTATGGAAACTGTCGGCACGACCCTGAACCTACGGGTTCGATAGTGCTAATGAGTTAAGTAAACTATTGTAATCAGTGATAAAGAGAAAAATATTTAATTTTTAGTTGTTTCTTGACTTACCTCATACTTCTTAACTCCCTCGCAGATCTAGATTTCGTCACTGTATTTGTGACATTCTCAATGCTGTTCATATTCACAACTCAGTTGAGAATGTCACAAATACAGTGACGAAATCTAGATATGCAATGATGTTAAGAAGTATGAGGTGAGTCAAGAAACAACTAAACAAAATTAAAATAAAGCTCAGTGTTATTTCCTACCTACATAACTTAAAAATGTTTAATAAATTAATGAGTCATTTTTACATCTTAACTCATATTTCATGTTTTATTAAACACAATTAATTTCATGTTTTATATTCACATGAAATATGAGGTAAGATGTAAAAATGACTCATTAATTTAATAATTAAGAACCTCATAATGTGTTTCCCATTTTTAACTTTGATTAAAAATGTTTGCCTGAATTAATCAATGGTTCAGGCAAAAAATTCTCTTTACCACTAATTACAATAGTTTGTGTTCATTAATTTACTTATTTTATTCAAAATAAGAGCTTTAGCTTTTTAATATTAATTTAATAAATAATGCTATAGCTGTGTGTCATGTCTTCTTAATGTAGAAGCCATTCATTGTGTATTTGTGAATGATGATTCATTGTATTTGAATGTGGGGCCAAAAGAGTAAGGTAAAGAGGATTTGTGCTTGGATGGGAAGGAAGCCTGAATTAAAGACTGTCCACTCTTAAAGTGACCCTCGACAAAACAAAACCATGTGATCTGCTCACTTTTCATTGGTTATGGACACCGACATACGATGTAGAAGCAATAAGTACACGAAAAAGTAGTTCCCTTCATTAAATTAAAAATATCTCCTCTGAATATACCTCTTATTAACTTTTATTGAGACTGGAAAGATCTTACCTCAAATTATTGTTGGTTATTCAGGCAAACATGTGAGGTAAGATGTTTCCAGTCTGAATAAAACATTATCAAAAGAACCTCAAAATATTACTTCCTAAAATAAGTAATTGGATACTTCTTATTCTTTGTGAATGAAAATAATATTGAAAATGGGAAATATTTTAAAATATACCTAATCAATAACTATAATTTAGAATAGTTTATTACATATGGGTGATGCATTTGAGTCATGCTTCAGTCAATTCTCATGAAATAAAATGGCTGAGAGTGTTGAGTCTTCTGCTGCTGTGTCATCTCCCTGTCAAAAGTGACAGTAATTGTGGCGCAAATGGCAGGAGGATACATTTGGCATTTGTTGATTTTAGGATCACTAAGAGCTCAGTGGTCAGAGCATCAGCAGGTATAGCTCAAGGTTTGGGGTTCAGGCAAACATTTTTCTCTTCACAATTATCTGATGTTATAACAATTATGTTACGCTAAGATTTTATGTCGAGATACCATCACATAGACCTACTAGAAATTAAAAATTTTAACTAGATATTTAAATTAAACCTTGTGATTTTTCCTATAAAAGTTCAGATCACCAGACAAAGTAAAGAAAAAAAAATTCTCCTGGAAAACTGTCAAAATATAATCACATGTGATTTTGGCGTCGATAAGTAAGATTAAATCATGATTTATGAGAGGTTACTTTTAAGGGGATAATTGAAAACTAGCCCAGGATAGGGATGTATGGAGAGATTATACCTGGGTATTATAGTATCAGTCATGTTATTAGGAAATTAATTTGTTTATAAATTGTTTACTTTATCATTTGCAAGTATGTACAAGTATTTTAAATAAGCCCAAGAAAGCAGTAGACAAACAAAAACGCAATACAATTTGAAATATAAGCTTTGACATGCTTAATTATGATACATCATGTGTCATACTGTACATATAGGTTACTTTGACCCCATGTATTTACTTTGTCCCAAAATTAAATATGAAAAAGAATGTTGTGTGTCCTCCCCCCCCCCCCACAACGCAAGATCTCTAACTGCATGTGGAAATAAATTGCACACTAAATGCATTAGTAAGCAAGAGTAAAATTTTAAATAGTCATTGTAATCAATTTAGTTATTTCTGTAGGAAGTTTCTATGTAGGAAGTGCTGGCTGGTGGATAGAAGCATCCGAACTGGCTTTGATGGCACACAGCACCTAGAATGTTAAGAATAACATTTTTTACTGAAAAAGCAAGTTGAATCTGGTGCATCTTAACTCAAATATTTGTTAATTAAATAAAAATAAAACTTGGTTTTATTTGATTTTCATATTTATTAAGATATAATTCAGTGACAGCTGTTTCGGTACACTGTACCTTCTTCAGACATGTTAACAAATTATGAATTATTATAGTACATATCAACAGATCTAAGCAACAATACAACAATAATTTATTTAAATTTTTAAATTTAACAAAGGCGATTCATTCAAATCAAGTTGAGAATTTAACAGTTTATTACTACTTTTCAATGTATTTATTTCTACAGCCTCCAAAAGGCCCAACTTCTTAATTTCAAAATTTGGATCAAAACTGATTAAATTGGAATAAGTGGTTAGCATATTTTGAATATCCTAAATTTCTGTTATATGCTCTCGTGTGTTCCTTTATCCAAGAGATAAAACATTACCAGTTTGTCCTATATAGACATTGTCACATGTGCCACACTTCAATTTATATACACCTGATGATTTTTATTTTTTTATTTTGGTTTTATTGTTTCTGTCCCGCGCCGTAGCCGAGCGGTTAAGGTAGGAAGCCTTGGCGCAGAGCTACGGGACTTGCACTGGTTCGAGTCTCCATGGGGGAAGAAATTTTCTCATGGTATTTCGGCAAGTATGGGACCGGTGCCCACCCAGCATCGTGAGGCAATTGGGTAGCTACAATAAGTAGCGGCTCCAGATTGAGGAACCAGCTATAACGGCTGGGGGACTCGACATGCTAACCACATGTCACCCCTACAATGGCTGTTGATCATCTACCTCTGTGATTGACACATGTGGAAGTGGATGTGAAGGGCCAGCAGCCGGCTGGTAAAAGGGCAACCGCTGAAAAGTGGAAAGACCCTCAATCGGAATTTTATTGTTTCTTATTATATTTTGTAAAGTTTTATTAGTTTTAAATGCCACATTAATGTTCAACTTTTTAAAGTTTTAGTTTTTTTTAATATCTAAACACTTTAAAAAGTTGAACATTAATGTGGCATTTAAAACTAATAAAACTTTACAAAATATAATAAAACAATAAAACCAAAATAAAAAAATAAAAATTATCAGGTGTATATAAATTGGAGTGCAGCACATGTGACAATGTCTATATAGGACAAACTGGTAGACCTTTTATCTCTCGGATAAAGGAATACATGAGAGCATATAACAGAAATTTAGAATATTCAAAATATGCTAACCACCTATTCCAATTTAATCATTGTTTCGATCCAAATTTTGAAATTTTATATGTTTGTGATAAGGGTAAGAAGTTGGACCTTTTGGAGGCTGTAGAAATAAATAAATTGAAAAGTAGTAATAAACTGTTAAATTCTCAACTTGATTTGAATGAATCGCCTTTGTTAATTTTAAAAATTTAAATAAATTATTGTTGTATTGTTGCTTAGATCTGTTGATATGTACTATAATAATTCATAATTTGTTAACATGTCTGAAGAAGGTACAGTGTACCGAAACAGCTGTCACTGATAAATATGAAAATCAAATAAAACTAAGTTTTATTTTTATTTAATTAATAGATATGGATTTTCATCAAGTAAACACCAACTCAATTGATTATCAAACATTTGTGTTTGAATTTACACGTTACACGTTACCATATCATTTGTCCAGCCATAATTTTATGTCTTTGGTCCTGAATGTTGATTCCCGGTACATGTTTTGGTTGACAGAAGAACTTTTAAATCAAATCTTTTTCCCCAGAAATTTTAAAATTCATAATGCTATTATTATACTTCTAGATATAGATCTTCTCTGAAATTATGAACAGTTATATTTCCTAATTGTTTGAATAATTTAGTGTTAAATTGTTTTTCTTACCAGACGTGGACAGCTACTGCTGATTTTTCTATTTTTGTTTTACATTTATAATGTGTTATTTCATTCCAATGATGAAGATAACACATTAAAAATGTAAAAAATAGAAAAATCTGCAGTAGCTACCCGACTTCTGATTAGAAAAACAAAATAAATTTAACACTAAATTATTAAGACAAACGGTAAAGACCTCAATGTTTGGAAGAAGAACAAAATATAGGATTATGAATTTTGAAATTTCAGAGAAAAATATTTGATCTAGAAGTTCTTCAATCAACCAAAAGATGGGGTGTAAGCCTATATACAGGGCTGACAAATTCACCAGTCTGGAAAAGCTGATAATATTGACAAGATATCAAAATATTTCAAAGGAAACAAATATTTATGAGGTAGGAAGTACCAGATTCACATTAACAAAACCTCGTAATGTTAGTGCTAATGTAGCTTATTTTACTTACTGCAACCAACATTTCAACACACCTGTTTGTGGACTCATTATCACTATGTGAGGAAAATGGAATTAGAATGGTTTTTTACCCTCAAATTCAACACACCTGACACAAGCACATGGATGCAGTCTTTTTTTTTAGGCCATTAAACCAGAGCTGGAGGAAAATATTAAATTGGAAACAGGATCGAAGAAAACTATAAAGCTGTGTGCCTAAGAACATGTTTGCATGTCCTATCTGAAGTTTTACTTGATAAAGAGATGAAAACAGCTGAAAAAGGCTAGATTTAAGAAACCTAGGATATTATTCAAACCAAGACAAGTGATTCAAAGGTACCACCTGAAGAAGTAGCAAGTGTTGCCATAAAGAACTAAATGAAAGTATTGATCAATCTCAGTTACAACTTTTAGAAGAGCTAAGAGGGACAGAAGGAAAATCTGTCCAAATAAAAAATATCAATGATTATTCTAGAACCAGGTAAAAGTGCCACTACAACTGGCACACACACAAACATACAATTCGAAATACACATTTCATGACATTACTCAACCTCAGGGGTCCTCAACTAGGGGATATGTGGATGGCGATCACAAGGTCGCCAAGTTGAGCAAAACATTTCTTTCATTTACTTGAGTTTTCCACTCTTAACTTTACTATCTAACCTCTCTTCATTAACTTGTTTTTTCCGACCCCGATGCTATTAGGGCATCCAAGGGCTAGGGAGTCTCTCCTTTCTTCCATTTCTTCTTTCCTTTATTTTCTTTTCTTCTCCAGAAAAGCCTGACCAGAGGCTATAAGATGGCAGCCCCATCACTGGTCTTGCCTTCCTTTGGCCAGCAACCAATCGAAGGGACTATTATTATGCTTTCAAGTCTTATACGAGAATTTCCCAGAAGGATTGGAAAATTTTCTATAGGATCGTAACAGGCCTTGGCATAATACTTGGAAGGAAGAAGATAAATTTTGAAAAATGTGATTTGATATCTCTTGCTATTGAAATGAGTTGATTTTTAATTTTGGTTCCATGTTTCTTATTATTAATGCCTTGAGATCATGACTCCCAGGCCATAGCCTAGTGGGTAAGGCAAGATGTCTGAGCAGAGCTATGGGACTTTTGCTGGTTCAAGTCCCCACAGGGAAGAAATTTTCTCACAGAATTTCAACCAGCATGAGACCTGTGCCCACCCAGCTTTGTGAGGAATTTGGGTAGCTACAGTAAGTAGTGACTCCAGGTTGAGAAAACCAGCTGTAACAACTGGGAGACCCGACATGCTGACCACATGTCACCACTACATTGGCTGGATGATTTACCTCTGATTAACACATGTGTATGTGAGTCCTACAGTCAGATGGCAGGTCAAGGACCTTCTAGGCTGTCGTGCCATGGAGTTTAAGATATCATGAATCTGATATGTAAAGTTACTGATTAAAAACTACAAATTGATTAAAAATTACTTTATTTTTCATTACACTATTTTTATTATTTTAGACATAAAAAATTAAATGGACAATGAGAGCAGCTGATGTCTGAAGAATAAGAGGATGAGAGATGAAGTATATGTGAAAAACAGCAGGATACAAATGATCAGGCTATGAAACCAAAAATTACTACAGTATTAGTAAAAAAAATAGAAAATTACATAACTGAGTGGTTAGAACTTTTCTATAAAATGGCAAACGACATGCTACAAAAAATTCTGAAGTTTTACAAACCAATTGGGAAAAGACCGAGGAGAGTCCAATGAACAGACTTGGAAACTAAGCCTAAAGTGGGACCAGAACAGGCCAACAACTGGAAGGGAAACTATCACAAACGTGTTTCATGTATAAAACCACAGCATTTTTAAGCCTTTTTTTTAAATTTATTCCTTTAAGCACTTCAAATTAGCTGCTTTTTATGTGATCCTAATTCACCCAACTCTCAATCAGATAGGATCACAGCATAAAGAAACCAACTAATTAAGTCATTTAGGCAAATATACTGATGTTTTTATTCTTCATTTCATACATTTCGATGATGGATGAATCATGTTTGAAGAGAAAAACTAAACACTCAGACTGGGGCTTGAACCCAGGATCTTTGGCTTCCTAGGCGAAGCCTCTACCTACTGAGCTACCTGAGCAAGTTCCAATCTAAATGCAAATCTTTCTCATATATAGATTGGAACTTGGTCAGGTAGCTCAATTGGCAGAGTATTGGCCTAGAATGCCAAAGGTCCTGGGTTCAAGCCCCACTTGAAAAGTGATTGTATTCATTCCATTTTACAGTATTTTGTAATAAATGACAAGTTTGTTTGAAGGGCTTTGGAACAGCAGTCCTATGCCACATTAAGGAAAAAAAATGAGAGCTCTGTGCATTCATTTTATCACTGTTCAAGTACTGTCAAGTTTTCTCAACAGATGGCAAATTAATTCATCTATATTTGTTATATATTTCTTTGTTTCGATGATACTTTTTGGTTTAGAAGGTTTTATGTCAGTTTCAATGTTATGCGGCATAGATCACTGATCCCAAGCCCTTCATTTTCAATCTTACCGTAATGCAATTTACTATTTGAGGTTATGTTGCTCACTGAAAACAAAATGCTCTGTTTAGCCAAACAATGCCACATTTCAATAAACTTATTCTATTTGATGTTTTTATTATTCATTTCATATATTTCAAATATGACTATTCTATTATCTGTTCACCATTCTCTAAAAATACAGAGATTATTAAGCTATTGACAGCTAAATAAATATATTAATAAAAGAGCCTCTCGAGTACCTAACTTGCTACAAGATTAACTTGGTATTCAGGTAAAGTGAATGCTACATGCACTGCCAGACCAACCGCAGAGTATGAATGGATGTGTTCCTTCATGGACTAAATGTGCAAACAGGTTGAGCTGCCTTAGGTCATCTGATGAGTCAAGTTACAAATTCAGTTCATTTATTTGTCCAAATTGACTGAACTACAGCGTGCAAACCACCAAATAAACAATCATTTTAGTTAGAAGATCTTTCAGCAATTATTACTGTGCAAGTGGACTAGAACCTCTAGTCTCATGAGGTCACAGGTACAAACCTGGCCAGGGTCAATTGATTTTAACCTTTTCACTGCTGAGATATTTCCAGCCTTTAAAACCCTCCTTGCTCAATGCAGGGAGAAATATGGAAAAAGTTTATTTAGGTTCCTAAGAGATGGCAGAGTATATGCCTGCTTAGTTTGAAAGCAATGCAATACGTATTATATAACTAGCAGGCGTTTGAAGTAATGGATATATACGCCCATAGCACGGCAAGCATTTTCTTTGCCAATGCATATACCCGTTCGTAGCAGTGTATAGGTTAAGGATGTAGAAATCAACGGAGTAAAACCTCCAGGAGAATTTATATAACTAAATCACTGGCACTATCGAACCCATAGGTTCATGTCCACACGGACATAAGCTCTCCATACATCCCTATTTTGAACTAATGTCTTCCAATCACTATTATCTACTTTCCCTCAAATCACAGTTAATGTTATTCTCCCACCTCATTCTTGGTCTATTAACTGTGTTTTCCCTCTGGTTTTCCTACAAGAAGCTTCCAAGCATGTCTCATTCCCCATTTATGCCACATGTCCTGACCATTGCAGTCTACAATGGCTTAACTGTTCTCATATCTGGCTTCCTATAAAGACCATGTAGTTCACTTATGTAGTCTTCTCCATTCACCTGTCTGGTCAAATTTTCCTAAGAACTTTATTCTCAAATACCCAATCTCCTTTCCTCCCTTAAAGTAAGAGTCCATGCTTCGCACCCGTATAACGTAACTGGTAGAATAATAGTTTTACATATTTTAGTTTAACGTTTTTTGAAAGGAGTTGGAATGTCAAGAGTCTAATGCATAATAGCACGCATTTCCAGAATTGAGCCTATGTTTAATTTCTTTGTGCATCTCATTCCTGTTTGTGATTATTGTTCCTAGATATTTCAATTCAGCCACTTCCTCATAATTTCCCTCATTTGTCACTAACGCTCCATTTCCATTATATAATGGAATTTCTATGTGTGACCATATATTTAGTTTTATTGATATTTACTTCCAGTCCCAATTTCTTAGTATTACTCAGTAGTACATGCGTGTTGGCCTTTAGTATCTCCTCTCTATCGCCCAATAGTACATCATTCGGCATAAACTAACAGCTTATTAATACCACTGAGTTGTAGGCCTTCATTCTCTAAAGATTTAATAGCATGCCCTAGCACAAAATTAAGTAATAAAGGAGATAGTGCATCTCCATTCTTCAACTGATTGTGGATTTCAAAAGTGTCCGAAAACTGTTTGCCTCACGCATCCTACTGTGTGCCATTTAGACACATTCGTATAAGTAACTTTTTAGGAATTCCAAACTCCAACAGGATACTATATAACTTCTCGCTCATAATTGAATCGTATGCCTACTTGAAGGCAACGTATAGCTGACGTACAGTGCCATTATATTCCCATTTCTTTTCTAAAATCAGTCTTAACCTAAAAATCTGATCTGTTTTAGACCTGTTTTTTTCTAAAACCACATCATCCATTATCATGGCAGCTGCCGCCATCTTCCAGAAACCAAATGCCATTCCTCTCTGTCCATCCATTGATTTTCCTCCAATCCTCGGATATTCATAGCTGCTTGTATCCCTTCTATCCAAGTTTTGTTTGGTCTTCCTCCTTTCCATTGGGATGCATTCCATAACAATTTTATGGCAATCTTTGCTCTGGCATTCTTTTGACATGACCATGCCAGTGTAATCTTTTCTTTTCTATAATGCCTATGATGTAAAACCACATATATATATATATATATATATATATATATATATATAAAACAAATGTATGTCTGACCTTTAATAGCTTCTAAACCATTCAAGCGATCTTTGTGAAAATGTGTGTGTACAGGTTTTCAGATGCGGCGGGAGTTTGAGCATTATCTATTATGTTCTAAAGTCATTAGGTGTAGGAGTTCACCTGTGAAGAAAATTTAAAAATCTCTAGCAACTGCAGTTTTGGATGTTTCACAACAAAACTCTTGAATATCCTATTACACTAAACCGAGATGTGTATTATCCAAAAATCTGTGAAATCCGACTGTTAGATGCAACCACCATGTTTGGTTTGTCAACATTTAATTTACGGGAGGATATACGACTGGGGAGAATTAAGAAGAAGTAAAGCGTGGGAAGATAGAGACGGTTGGACGCAAATTTGGAATCGACCTTCCGAAAGGACGACACAATAAGAGGATAAGTTTTGTGTAGACTGGGGAAACATCAGCCCTTTTTCCTACGTCTGTTGTTAACATTACTACGCTTAATGTAAGCAATATCAAGACTGAAGCAAGAACGCTGTGACCAGAATCTCCTATACAAGCATAGTGTTCTTGTGGCATATACAAGACAGAACATTCCAACTTCAGGTAGTGTTTGGGGCACATTCATAGTATGAATTCAGTAATGAAAACAATGCAGGACCAGAATCTCCTATACAAGCATAGTGTTCTTGTGGCATATACAAGACAGAACATTCCAACTTTAGGTAGTGTTTGGGGCACAATCATAGTATGAATTCAGTAATGAAAACAATGCAGGACCAGAATCTCCTATACAAGCATAGTGTTCTTGTGGCATATACAAGACAGAACATTCCAACTTCAGGTAGTGTTTGGGGCACATTCATAGTATGAATTCAGTAATGAAAACAATGCAGGACCAGAATCTCCTATACAAGCATAGTGTTCTTGTGGCATATACAAGAACAGAACATTCCAACTTTAGGTAGTGTTTGGGGCACATTCATAGTATGAATTCAGTAATGAAAACAATGCAGGACCAGAATCTCCTATACAAGCATAGTGTTCTTGTGGCATATACAAGACAGAACATTCCAACTTTAGGTCGTGTTGGGGGAACATTCATTAGTATTGAATTCAGTATAAAAAACCATGCAGGCCCAGAATCTTCCTTATACAAGAATACGTGGTATTGTCGGCATATACAAGACAGAACATTCCAACTTTAGGTAGTGTTTGGGGCACATTCATAGTATGAATTCAGTAATGAAAACAATGCAGGACCAGAATCTCCTATACAAGCATAGTGTTCTTGTGGCATATACAAGACAGAACATTCCAACTTCAGGTAGTGTTTGGGGCACATTCATAGTATGAATTCAGTAATGAAACAATGCAGGACCAGAATCTCCTATACAAGCATAGTGTTCTTGTGGCATATACAAGACAGAACATTCCAACTTTAGGTAGTGTTTGGGGCACATTCATAGTATGAATTCAGTAATGAAAACAATGCAGGACCAGAATCTCCTATACAAGCATAGTGTTCTTGTGGCATATACAAGACAGAACATTCCAACTTTAGGTAGTGTTTGGGGCACATTCATAGTATGAATTCAGTAATGAAAACAATGCAGGACCAGAATCTCCTATACAAGCATAGTGTTCTTGTGGCATATACAAGACAGAACATTCCAACTTCAGGTGGTGTTTGGGGCACATTCATAGTTCGAATTCAGTAATGAAAACAATGCAGAATGAAAAATGCACGAGTTCTCTCACTCTTGTGTAGGGTCTGTAGTAAGTTACTCATGCACTTTACAGACACTGTGCTAATAAAAAACTCAATTTGTGGTACCATAGACTGTTCCTAAAATTTCTGAAGCCAATCGCTTCACCAGTGCTTCCAGTAGCATTCTTGCCATCTGTGGTGTTTAACTTCTTATTGTGAGTTGTCAGTGTGAACGTGTTTATGACGAATTAAATGAAATAATTACAAAGAGACTCACTATGTTATGAAGACAGATTTAGGGCTAAACTGACGACATCCGAGATTAAATATGTGCATAAAACAAGTGACTAATAATCTCATACACAACTCAACAGGTCGCTATATTAAAATGTGAGGATTTGCCGTTATCGTTGCTTTCTTTCTGCTCTGCTTGTGATTTACAATTCATGTGGACAGACACAAACATCTATCCATAAAAGTTAAACACGGATTTACCAAGTCATCTGGACAATCAAATGATGAAGATTAGACTTGATAAACAATTTAGCAGGCACATATGTACATATATACACGTATATATACCATGAAAAGAAAAATTAATACCTGAACTATGATTTGAACCAAGACCACTAAATTGATACTTTAGTGCTCTACCATTTATGCTATCGAGGCATCTTAGCACACACATTTTACTATATATAAAGTATAGTGATCCCACAACAGGCCCGGAGGCCCTTGGGGTAGTAGGAGGTTAAGGCTCCCACTTTTTCTAGACAATCAGCACTTTATGTCAGCCGGGTTGTCAGCTCTGCGTGACGGCCGCCTTTACCCCCAGAACAAGCGTCTGGTACTCATTTCCGTTAGAGGCTGAGTCGACCCATGGGCCATAGTGCTGCCAGAGGGTTTAGGTTAGTTTAAAAATCCTGACCCCAACGGGACTTGAACCCTCGACCCTCCGGCTTTAGCTCAGTGCCTTAACCACTACGCTACGGCGTGCCCACTCTATCATGAGAGGTAGCAGGAATGCTGTCCCACTGCACTCCAGTGGCCACTGTAACAAGTTGACAAACCGGAGAGAATTTTTACTTTATAGCAGTAACGCTTCCTTATTTCGATGTTATAATTAAATTTTGACTAAGCAATGCAAGCCTAATATATATATATATATATATATATATATATATATATATAATGACAAGATAAGAAAAATAAATGCCTGGACAGGATTTGAACCTGGACCTCTGAGTTGATATCTCAGTGTGCTACCACTTACACTACCAGGCAATTCCAGAACAAACATTTATTTTTTCTTGTATATATTCTCTATTATTCCCAGATGTAGTGGGAACTGTCTCGACTGCCACCTAGTAGCTACTATAACAAGCAAGCAGATTCTTCTTCTTCTTCTACTTCATGAAATTAGGCATTTTGACCTGTTTTCACATCAAGTGGGATTTAATGAATCTTCCCATCTAGTAAATGGCCGTCCAACACTTCTATGTCCTATTGGTTTGTACTTTAATAACAGCTGAGGGATTCTATCTGTAGGCATTCTCTTAACATGTTCATAGCAGTTGTTTCTCATGTTGTCAATTCTATTTGTTAAATTAAAATTATTTAAATCCTTCCTAATATCCTCACTTCTTTTCTTGTCCAAAATTGTCACACCCACTACTGAACGTAGGAACTTCATTTCTGCAGTTTCTATTTTCCTTCCGTCTGAACGTTTAAGAGTTCAATTTTCACTTACATATGTTAAGAAAGTAGGCAAATTAAAGAGAATATTTTTACTTTATAGCAGTGATGCTTTTTTCAATGTTATAATTAAACCTTTTTGACATTGAGCAATGTAAGCTTAATATGACAAGATAAGAAAAATAAATGCCCGGACAGGATTTGAACCAGTATATATATATATATAATATATATATATATATATATATGTTATCACCCACACACACTACTCGTTTCACAAACCCCCACTGACTAACCCCTGACCTTCCAGTTTGTAGCATACTGCCCTAACCAACTATGCTATGGCACACCCTCAGTGAAAGATTACTTAATTTTTAATTCCAGTTTACCAATTAAACTATTTCTCACAGATTTAGAATCTATCAATGCTGCTTGCAACTTACTTTATATAATCTCTTATGTTTTTAATTCTGGATGAATGGTGAACAGATTCATTATTTCAACAAATAATATCCTGCGATATTTGTTACAATTTTATTCAAGTTGTTTAATTTGAGTAAATTGATGGTTCAATAATAGAAATATGAAAATGTTTAATCTTATTTCATGCAGAAAATCTACTAGGCCTAAATGAAAATTGTGACCTTGTTTGTTTCACCCCCTCGCCACGATGAGGCACAGAGCAAGAGGGGGGCACGGGGTGAACAATGAATAAGAGACCATTTACCTCAGCAGTGACCTGGTTTGCCTCTCTGAGGTGCCTGTTCTGTTATCCATTATTCACAATTAGAAAAAAAAAGTTTAAAGAAGTTAGTCAATTACGTTTACCAGTGTTTCTACTCTCGACAAGGATGTGGGGAGTGTGCTGAAGGCACCATCCTGTCAAGAGTAGAGAAACTGGTGCATTGCATCTACTTGCTTCAAGAACCAAATGCATGTTCCTGTCCCCAAACTCTTCTCTCCTAACAAAAGAAATTAAACAAGTTTACCACCAGTTACCTCTACTTTTTGCAGGGGGGATTGCGCTGAAGGCACTGAGTTGCTACTCTGCAGACGTAAGTGGTGGTCACCTTGTTATTTTAAGCCCTACCAACATTATTATTTAAAATATCCCTACATTCCTTTCCACTACAGGAAATTTAAAATTCAAGATTAATCAATATCAGACAGTAAATATTGTTATTTTGGTTGTCAGAAGTATGAAAAAACCTGAAACATAGAAGCAAACAATTAGTTTTCCTGAAAAAGAAAATTCTACAATGCATGGTACAATGGACTTATGTCAAGAAATCAAAATTTTCAGGACAAGCAAAAGAAATCTCAAACTGATCTCTAAAAAAAAAGCTATGTTCAACTAGATATTCAGTGTTTTAGAATATTTTATATTGCAGAACACAGACAACACTTTTATTGGAGATCACATTGAAGTTGATTTTGCTTGTCCTGGAAAGTTTGGTTTCTGACTTAAGTCCACTGCACCGCGCACCATAGAATTGATTAGTACAATCAAGTAGAGTATGAGATCGCTCATGGCTTCCATCTCCGATACTCTACGTCCCTGACACAAAAAAAATTCCTAATACACAAGTGTACAATCTCTTATTTCTACGTTTCGCAGGGGTTGGGATGCACTGAAGGTGCTTTGTTGCTACTTTGCAGAAATAAGTGATTCTGTCACCTTGTGTTTTAAGCTCCTACTACATTATTCTTTATAATCTTCCTACATTTCTTTTAAGTACGAAGCTAAGATTTTTTTTAATTCGCGATTGATAAAACGAATTTTAAGTATTTCTCATATCGCTGTCATTCTTGAAGTGATAAATACAATATCAGATTGATATTGTTAATTTTCTTGCTGTTAAGGAAATGAAAAAACCTGAAACATACAAGAAAACGATTAGTTTTCCTGAAAGAGAAAATTGATTAGCACATTGAAATAGAATGCCAGACTGTTCACCATCAAACAGTGGCTCTCGTCTCCAAAACTCTACTTCCCTAACATTAAAAAAATGTTGCTAATAAGTGAACCACCTCTTATTTCTACGTTTCACAGGGACGGGGGAGCACTGAAGGTGCTTTGTTGCTACTCAGCAGAAATAAGTGGTTCTGTCACATTCACAGCCTAACCTGTTCATTATTTACATCACTCCCTTATTTTGTTACACTAATAACCTATACTTTACAACCCAAATGCAAAAATAAGTAATGACAATGTTAAATGTAAAACTTATAACATTATATATTGTCAAATATATATTTTTTTGCAATTGGAGCCTAATTTTGTTAATCATAAAATTAAACCTTAAACCTATGCATAAACAATGCTGAAAAAAAAATATTTATTAGTGCAATGAAGAAGAGTGCGAGATCGTTTGCCACCAAACATGGCTCCCGTCTCCAAAACTCATCTTCCCTAACCTAAAAAAAAATATAAATACTCTACTTATTTCTACCGTTGTGCTGTGGGAGGGGATGTGCTGAAGGCCACTGAGCAGCTACTGAGCAGAAATAAGCAGTTGTGTCAATTTGACATTTTAAATCTGTGCCTAAATCTAAAATCATTCTAATATTCATCAGCATAAATGTAGATTCAATGTAGATTCATTCTCTAATTTGTCAGTAATGTATAAATCCTGGAGGCTGAATGTAAAGACAAGGTTTAAAAAACAGCAATCAATACTAAAAATTGTATTAATGCCGTCTAATCAAACATTATGTTAACAAACAAGCCCCTTATTGCAGGAGTTAAATGCAAAAATTAAATTTGAAAATGGACAGCATTCAATGCCATTATAACTTTATAGCAATAAATTCAATCCAAAAATTAACATTTTTGCATTTAATTCTATTAAAGAAATCTCTAAATGCCTAAACAGTCAAGCCTTGACGGGCTTAAGTATCGCTAGCGTAATTAAACGTTGCATTTCAATTAAAACATCCTCCATTATTGGATTGTTCAAATTTACAACCAGACAGCAATCAAATACTTACAACTGCTGTCTAAAAATTCCTGGAATAACGTTGGACATTTCTATGCCACTAAGATTAAAAAATCTCTAATTGCCTAACAAAAGAGCCTAAAAATAGGCTTTGACTTATGTTAAAAATTGCAGCTGAAGAAAGAAGAATCATGAAAAGTTCCGGCAAAAAAAAATGGGGTTCAAAAAACTAGAACTGCAAAACTAGTGAAAAAGAACTAGGCAACCGGCCTAATTATATTAAATTAATGTTGGGAGTTTTAACCCTGCATAACCTTTCGTGAATGTTTCTTAATTTTACTTAAAATATTTAAAAATTGTTTCAATGAAAATTTCAGAATATGTTAAATTGCCTTCTACATATTTAAATTCAAACTATTGTAAAAAAAGCAAATATTTAAATCAAAACTATTGTAAAACCAACATTGAATTAAATAAATTAAATTAATAACCTATAATTCTTAATCTTAAAGCCAGTTAATATTTGTCATTATTGTCATATTCACCTGTATTTGTTATATTTGAATTATAATATTTAATGTTAAAAATATTAAATAACAGTTGAGTAATAAAAGTGCCACAGGTTGCCAATTCATTGAGGTAGCAGCAACTCGTATTAAGCGAGGTGCCTCACAGGGCTCTGCTGCTCAAACAACGTTACCACCGACCCTAACCTTATTGGGACACTGAACATGGTCTGGCAGTAATGCTGCTTGCTTACTGCAGACTGCATCGCAACACCTGTACCAGTGCATCCAAACTGCTTGACTGAACTCTTCATTAACTCACCTCAAATTATATTCCACATTTGATGTGAATCTTGTCTAAAGTGTTACCAGAAACAAAATGCCAACTCTGGTCTTACAATCCTCGACCTAGAATCTTTATTTTGCAGATAAAACAGTTATTCAATATTTTATATTCAACCTATAATTACTTAATATAATTTAACTAAATTATTTTAAAATTAATATTTTACTTAAGTCCCTGCATTTTAAATTGAATTATCACAACTTTAAAATTTAAAACAAAAAGTTAAAAATATATTATTAAATCCAAAAGACACTAAATCTATTAATTAATTGAAATTTACAGTTATATTTTTATTCATTATCATTTACTACATTCAAAAATAATATTTAAAAAAATTCTAATCAAGAAATTTAACTCATTTCCATGTTGAATCTATTTTACAGCAACTCTTAAAAATTCAGTCATGCAGTTGATGCAAATTTAGATTTCCATTGCATTGTTGTAACTAATGTGAATAAATTAATTTTGAATAATATATTTTCAATTTAAATTATTTTATTTTTAATTTACATTAAATCTTGAAAGCACAATTATCCATGTTATATAAATTATAAAAAATATATAAATGGATAATGTTCAAATTCCATCAATAACCTCAAAACCTACAAAAATTTTGCTTTGAATTGTTTTACTTTCTAAGAAGAGAACATTAGAATTTGTGTTATTCTGAATTTGTGCTCCTGTTAGACTTAACCTAACCTAACCTATCCTACACGCGGGCTATAAATATTGCTCCAACAAGATCACAAATATCTGAAAAAAAACAAGTATTGGGCACAATTGGCCCATGTTAATCTGGTACAGGTTATTGTTCTGCATATTCTGCAGTGAAATACACTTTCTTGAAACATGCAGAAAAAATCTACAAACAAAATGTGGCTACATAAAAAGTGCTGTGTTCTAAGATGGGATTAAAACTGTGAAGCTACAAATTATATTTAACTTTATAATTGTTAATTAATCTTGCCTCATGAATTGCGTTCTTCAGAAAATGTTCCAATATGTCTTCACATCGGCTTCTGTAGTCATGAGCTGACGATAAAATGAAAACATATTCAAACATAAAATTGTAAAAATTCTTTCCATTAGGAGAAAGGATACAGGGTGAGATGGAAAGAATTTTATTTTAAATTTCTAATTAAACATCGTAGTAATATTTCCTATAACAGTTCCAAATTGAAGTGTTCTCATGAACGTCAATTCATGAGGTAAGATTAGGGATGCAATTATTGAAAATAAAACACAATCACTTTTTATTATAATTTTTATTAATTTTTTTTAATGCCCCACGTTATTCCTTTTGGACATTTCTGGTGTTCTCTCCTGGCATTGGTATAATTGCAATGCACAATTATTTATTGAATTGTTTGAAAATTCTATTTATCAAATTTAAATAAAAATTTGATAAAGTTACAAGAATTTCCATAAATATAAGTTATATTTTATAATATAGATATAGGCTATATATAGCCTATACATAAAAAACTGACAACAGGCCTAGAAGACCCTTGGCCTATAGCCAGCTGCTGGCCTCACTTCCATGTGTTAATCACAGAGGTAGATGATCCAGCTATCTTAGAGGTGACCTGATAACCATGTCAGTTCCCCAGCTGTTATAGTTTGTTTTCTCAACCTGGAGCTGCTACTTATTGTAGCTACCCAAATGCCTCAAAATGCCGAGTGGGCAACAGTCACTTACTGGCTGAAAATTCCATGAAAAAATGTCTTCCCCCATGGGGACTCGAACCAGCACAAGTCCTGTAGCTCTGCACCAAGGTTTCTTGCCTTAACCACTCTGCTACAGAGCAAGACTATAAATATAGTCATCTTTAATCATTCTATAATAGATACTTTATTTCTTTAAGTTTGTAAATTTTGTAAATAAATTTTACTTTATATATATATATATATATATATTTGTATGTTAAACACACAGACTTCCATCGGGCACAATCCATACTAGATATTTTGCCCGTGGAATATTGTTGCAACTTATCACTAATAAATTATGAATTAAATGCTTCACATTTTTAATCCCATGTCTACTTTCTACATACCGAGGAATGAATTTTTTTTATTTACTATTTTAAAATTCAATATTTAAAAGAAAAAATATATAAAAGCCCTAGAAGAGGCCAAATATAAATGTCAAAACAATCAGTATTATAAGATCATACTCGGAGAACAAATGCCAAATTAAGATGGGGAAACAAACTTTCAGAAAAATTCCAAACATGAAAAGGTTTACAAGGATGTTGCTTATCACCAATGTTGTTCAAAATATGTATTGATAATTGTATGAAGAAACTGGTCAAGACACTGCAAATATATGGCAATTCAAATAGAAGATAATTATTACCTGCACCATTTACTATTCGCAGATGATCAGGTGGTTATTTTTCAAGATCCAGATGATGCATCTTTCATGTTAAGGAAATTAGAGATAGAATACAAAAAATGGGGATTACAGATAAATTATAATAAAACAATATCTTTCATTGGATACAACAGAAGAGCTAAAATGTAATTCAGGAAGAATACGTAATGTTAAACATTTTAAATATTTAAGATCTATTTTAGATAAAAGTGAGAATTCAACTACAGAAATTGAAAGAAGAATAACGGATGGAAGAAGAATCATTGGTATGATGAACTCTGTGCTTTGAACTAGAGATATTATACAGAATGAAGAAAACTATATTTCAAGTTCTGTTACAAAGAATTTTATTATATGGGTCCGAAACCTGGACAGTAAGTAGAAAAGAAGCCAACAAGCTGTTAGCAGTAGAAATGAATATTTGGAGGCGATTGACAAGAACTTCAGAAGGGATAAAGTCAGAAACAGCACAATAAGGGAAATTATGCAAGTTGAAAAAAAAAATATTGGAAAGAATAAAAGAAATACATTTGAAATGGTATGGACACCTCATAAGAATGGAAGAGAGAATACCAAAGAGAATCCTTAATTTGAAAGCTAATGGAGGAGGCAGACCTAGAGAACGATGGATGGTGGATGGATGAAGTCAGGAGAAGTATGGAAGCTAGAGATCTGAAGGAAGAAAGAGTGCTCTAGGCGGGAACCTCTTGCGACAAATCACTTTGGGTCGAAGGAGAAACACTGTATTGTGGAATATTCTTAATTTTTAAAAATTAATATACATTTAAAATTAAATTATGCAAAATATTCTTTTATACAAATTTACAAGAATCGAAGAATTCAACATTTATTACAAAATCAATTTAGTTTCTTTATGAATGAAGACTAATATAAAAAACGTGTCCACCAGATTCAAAACTTAATAAATATGAAATTCCTTTATTTATTGAGTTTATTTCTAGTTAACCTAAGATTTCAAATTAAAAATATATGGGCTCCAAATTTTAAGAGCAATAAAAAAATTTTGATTCATACAACATTTTATTATAAAAACTAGAATAATTTCATAATGTCTGAGCAATTAGATTTTTTTAACAATTCATTCCTTCCGATGTATTCAAGCGACAATCTGCCTCGACCCTAACTACTGTCTACAGATATTTTAACAAGGGAACTCTCCACCACCGCATGCTCAAACCTACCTTCAAATCTCTCCCAGAGGAGCATCGTGATGTACCAAGGCCATGTTCAAAATATTATCTAACTTTTTAACTGTAAGGTACTAAAATCCACTGCCAAATCTCACATTTAAACTACAGGGAAGTGATACAACCCTGAATTGTAGATTGGATAACCACCTGCCTCACTCCACTCTGCTCTTATTCAAGCAGGGGAGTCCACTTGCTCCATGCAGTGGGTTGCAATTGCTGAAATCTGGCTTTGATTTCTGTGCCTTGCAGTTAAAAAAGCAGATAATTTTTTGGACACTGACTTGGTACAACACAAAGCTTCTCTGGTAGAAATCTCGAGGTAGGTTTCAGCAAATTGTTGACAGTTCTCTTGTTAAGCGTTAGTTCTATTAAGCTACGTATTACAAACTGATGTTAACTGCATGCCCCTGCGAGGCTTCATGTCCACTTGTTTATCACAGTCTGTCCTCATAACATTTCTACCAGCTCTTAATTTTGTTCCTGCTGCACAAAAACTGCAGTCTTCAGCCAACAATTCTCAAAATTACTTGATAAACATAACATAGGCTACAATATACCTCGTTTCTAATAATTAAAATCTTTCAAGTATAATTACAAAAATTAAACTATAATTTAGCGCTTGTGCTATCAAACCTGAATCTTCATGCCCATATCTCCCTGTATTTAGCTAATGCATTCCCTGTATTATCTACTTCTTTAATGTTTTTACTTCCACCTGATTCTTGGCCTGCCTACTAGACACTTTCCTACAACATGCTCCTCTTTCATTTCCCATTCATGGCCGTATGTCCTGTCCATCACCGTCTACAAGACTAGTCTTACAACATCTGGGTTTCTATAAATATCATGTAGCTCGCTGTTATGCAAGAAGACATTAATAAGAAATAATGAATGGCGTGTCTAGTAAAATAGCTATAGAAGAAAAAGCACAAAGAATTATGATCCAGAGAGAAACCAAAGGCAATACCGACAGATATATATGGCCCCAGATGGATGCATGAGCTTGTCGGTGGGATCCTTGCGTATCACAATGACCCTTTGGGCTATGCCAGTGGTACCTTAGCTACTGATAGCTTCTCCCAAGTTGGACACGTGAGTGATCAGATTAAGAAATAATCCAGAAGAGGAGTGACGGTTTCCATGACAGGTGAGGAACAATATTCCCAATGGCGGAGAAAGCAGAAGAGAGGTCCTACCTGCTGCCTTGTAGGATGAAGTTGGCTCATCAAAGGTTGGGGGAAGAAATCCCTCATTACAAATTACCTGGTCCTCCAGGTACAGTGTTTGTCAGCTAGCTGGTCTCCTCTCTTGTAAAAAAAAAACATTCAATAAGGAATCTAATACAAGGCCTTTGAATGGACGTTCTCATATAGAGAAGACTGGAGGTCGGTCTCCCATCAAGAAAGCCTGGACCAACTATGGGCTGTAGCACCATTGGAAGAAGAACATTGACAGAAATAAAAAAGCAAGGGAAGCTAATAAGATGTGCAAACAACAAGAAAAAATAATTAATAAACGAGTTGGAGAAAATGTTTTTAACATCTCACCTCACAAAGTTGCATGTCTTCACAATACCGGTTTCAAAAGTATAATATTACTTCCATCTTCAGTCAAATTCCAAGTATTGAAATTTCATTGTCAACATCTTCTGAACTGCCATCTGGTGTATATTTTATGAACTTTGAGATTAAATTATTCATTGCAATGAATTTCAATATCCCCGACAAGAATAATTTAATCTCCAGGTTCATAAAATCTGCACCAGATGGCAGTTCAGAACATAATGACAAAATTTCAACAGTTGGAATTTGACTGAAGATGGAAGTAATACTAAACTTTTGAAACCGGTATCGTGAAGACACACAACTTTGTGAGGTGAGATGTTAAAACATTTTCTCCAACTCATTTATTAATATAAATACCTCATAGTATTTTCCTCCCACTCTAAATTTAATTAAAAGAAAAAATAAATTTACATGAAAGAACTAAGAAATTGAAATGTTAAACTAACAAAGTAAGATACAAAAATTCTACAAAGCAATGGAGAAAATTAGAACTGGACTTCAACCTAAAATCTGTAATATTAGAACAAAAGAACTACTTGGAGGACACTAAAATATTGAATAGATGGTCGGAATATTATGAAGAACTCAACAATGGAAGGGATGATAGAAATGACAATAAGATAGAAGATCCAGAACAATAGTGTAAATAATAACACCGATGAGACATATACACAAGTCTGCTGCAGTGGTCTCAAGGTAGCAGCAGGCCCGGATTCAAACCCCAATTGGGACAAATTTCCTGGGCGAGATTTTTGAGTTTTTTGTTTTTTTTTAGAGTTTTTCCTTACTTTTGAGACATGTGAGGAAAGACCCAAACGGTCCCCAAACATCATATGGCCATCATCATTCATATTTGCCTTAGATTAAGTTTTGTATCAAGGACTTTCAACATTACTACCTATTATATTTTTTTTTAATATTTAGGATTTAACTTAAATTAAATCACCAAATAGTGTAGAGCTGGTGAAGTTACTCAGACATAAAATGTAACTGTGACATAAATATAACTGTTGATGTCCTACTTGGTTGCTCCCTCGGTGGATGATTCCCTCGTAGCACAAGATGAAGGGCAAGAATGTGGGAAAACACTAAGAAATAAGAGGTAATACCTCACAAATTTATAGACTATCAACATTAAAAAACCTAACAATCTTAATATTTTGTATTTAGCAGTTTGAAGTTACCCTAAATTTAGATTTCTTCAAAAATTAACTATCAATAGGCTAATATTGCACTGAATTTTAAATGAATATATATTTAGCTGTTTAGAGTTACTTTAAAAAATAATTTCTTTCAAGAATAAGCTATAAATAGGCTAACTGCACTTTATATATCACAAAAAATTACTGACCTACAACACACTTGAACCTGTCATTTTTAAGTCTACTGAAAGCTGCAAATATGACCATCATTTATCAAGTTCTATATTTTAAAAATAAAAAATAAGTTTAAAATCTAACAACTTTTTAATTCTATAAATGATTAAAATTTTATGAAAATTATTATTTTTGATAAATATATTTTTTGTTATAATCATGTCTGTAGTGTTAGAATGCAAGCAGATTTATAAACTTCATCCACATTGAAAGAATGTACCAACTCTATTATACAAATTAAGAAACCTTATGAAAAAGACATATTGAAGATTGTAAGAAGATTCACACAAACGACCAAAATGCACGTGCTTGTTAATCTAAGAAATTTGAAAGAAACCATCTACCAAAATAAAATGTCAAAGACCAGACAACAAATGATGATGTAACATCTGAAACCACTTTACAAGCATCAACAATTTTATAAACAAACTAGCTGCAGACTAACACAATCAACAAATACCTAAAACCACTTTGAAGAACTTTGCTTGTAAACCATAAGACATTGCCGCACCAAAGAAACGAAGATTAATAAAATTATATACCACAAACATTTCAGAAAAAATCAAATAATTCCCAACTCAAATGTAGAAGAACAACAAAACCATATACCACAAAAATTCCAGAAAATAATGTGATAAAATTCATAAGCCAGAAACTGGACATTATGTGTAATGAAGAATAATCAAATTTATGAGAAATCCTGTCACCATAAGAACTACTATCAAACTGAAATGCCACAATATTGTTGGAACCTTAAGACAATTCTGGAGCAACAAAATCTGAGTACTTTAAACTACAGATGATGTAGTTTAACTACTTGCATTCTTAAAACTCAAATCACGACATTCACCAAAATTATCAAAAATTAGTTTTAAATTACATCCAAATATAAATAAAATTATTTTGTAGAACTTGATATATCTAGTGGTAATAAGAACTGCCTGAAAAAAATATACTTTAATAATTATATATTAATTATACAATTCATTAAAATTAAAAGCTATAGGGAAGGGGGGGGGGTATGTGGAGGACAGCACTGCACTTCACACAAAAACACATCTGAAAATAAAACAAAATAAATATCAAATACATTACAGCTATTATAAGGAACAATACAAAATATGGCTCAACTGCACTTCTACTAGCACTTGATTTTTTTTGTTTATTGTTGTAAACTATAGCTCTTCTTCTATATTTACTAACATTATTTAATATTTTAAACAGAAAAATTGCACTTAAAGTAGCGTGAAATATTTTCAAAGTCCTATAGAACAACAGTGCGCATGCACCAGAGTTTATACAGCCAGCGATAATCCACAATCTAACCACATGTCGATTATCATCCTCGATTACTATCCGTTGCTATGAAATTTAAATGAGCAATATTTGCAATAAATCCCCAAATCTACGTTACAAAAATATATTAATAATATTAAAATTACCAAACTTTTATTAAAAATGGGTGTACACTTACTTACCACTCCCTAACTCTAATGCAACCAGTGATAACCCAAAACAGCAATAGAAAAATCATAGACTAAGTAATATACTCTGTGGAGAAAATAGCAGTTAGCATCACAATATTGTCTAACAGTGTCATAATATTGTGATTTGCATATTTAAATAAATACTTCAAAATTGTCTAATAATGTTAAATTGTTTGAAAAGTTTAAAATATTAAATAATGTTAGTAAATACAGAAGAATATAACTGAAAAATCAAGCGCTAGTAGAAGTGCAGTTAGCTGCAATTTTAATTTGCTTTTATATTATGAGTATTTGAGGATAAAGTTCTTAGGAAAACCTTTGAGCCAAAAAAGAGATTAACAGACAGGTGAATGGAGAAGACTACATAATAGTGAGTTACATAATATGTATAGGAAGCCAGATATAGTAAGAATGGGCAGGACATGTGGCACGAATGGGGGATGAAAGTGGTGCATGGAAGCTTCTTATAGGAAAACCAGAGAGGAAAACACCAGTTGATAGACCAAAAATGAGGTAGGATAATAACATTATCCATGATTTGAGTGAAGTAGATTATACAGGGAATGATTGGAAAACATTAGCTCAGGATAGGATGTATGGAGAGCTTATATCCGCGCGGTCATGAACCTACAGGTTCGATAGTGCCAGTGAGTTATGTTTAATAGAAATTAAATGTACGGCCCTGAAGACGAGGCTAGAATATGTATTAATTTACGAATGTAATGATATTAATAATAATAATAATAATAATAATAATAATAATAATAATAATAACAATCGTTAAATCTCGTTGACTGCGATCGGCAGGACATGTGGCACACATGAGGAATGAAAGAGGGGCATGGAAGCATCCTGTAAGAAAATCAGAGTAGACCAAGAATGAGGTGGGAGAATAACATTAACCATAGTTTGAAGGAAGTAGATTATACAGGAGATAACTGGAAAACAATTCAGGATAGGAACGTATGGAGAGCTTATGTCCGCGCGGCCAGGATCCTACGGGTTCTAGCCAGTTAACATTGTAGAAAATAATTTAATATCTTATTTTATTGTATTAATTAAATCGCTATAGATGGCGCAATTTCCAATGTTTCACAACGAAACTCAGTATAAGCTATTAAAATCGACGTAGGTGTTGTCAAAAAATAATTAAATCCATCGTAAATGATATTTATCTAAAACCCGAAATTAAAATTTTCTATCAACCACCAGATGTTTGGCCGTTTTGTATAAATTTTGTACAAATACAAGTTTTCAGGTACGGCGAGTGTTTAGCCGCTATCTATTACGCTCTAAAACAATAGGTGTAGGAATTAATCTGAAACTCAAATTTAAAAATCGCTCTAGCGGTCCAAATTTTCGCTAAGTGTTCAAATGAATTTGGCAAATCTACACTTTTTCCTCATGGTCAGCTATATGTTGCTTGTTCGACAGTTGGCACATCGAAGGAAAAAAAAGGTTCATTTATTAAATGAAATAATTGAAAAACTGAAAATATTATTTATCCGCTCCCAGAAGTGGAAATCTAACTTTATGAGTGCATTTAATTTTCAAACTCGTTAGGTATCCAGTAAAACTAAATATATGGTCACAGGTAGAAATTCAGTATATAATGGAAATGGACAGCTAATGACAAATGAGGGAAATTTTGAGGAAGTGGCTGAATTCAAATACCTAGGAACAATAATCACAAATAGGAATGAGACGCACAAAGAAATTAAACATAGGCTCAATTCTGGAAATGCATGCTATTATGCATTGCAGAGACTTTTGATGTCCCAACTCCTTTCAAAAAACGTTAAACTGAAAATATATAAAACTATTATTCTACCAGTTATATTATATGGGTGCGAAAAACAGGACTCTTACTTTAAGGGAGGAAAGGAGATTACGAGTATTTGAGAATAAAGTTCTTAGGAGGATTTTTGGACCAAAGAGAGATGAACAGACGGGTGAGAATGGAGAAGACTACATAACAATGAACTACATGGTCTTTATAGGAAGCCAGATATAATAAGAACAGTTAAGTCCCGTAGACTGCGATGGGCAGGACATGTTGCACGTATGGGGAATGAAAGACGTGCATGGAAGCTTCTTGTAGGAAAGCCAGAGGGAAAACGCCCAGTTGGTAGACCAAGAATGAGGTGGGAGAACAACATTAACTATGATTTGAGGGAAGTAGATTATACAGGGAATGATTGGAAAGCATTAGCTCAGGATAGGGATGTATGGAGAGCTTATGTCCGCGCGGCCATGAACCTACGGGTTCGATAGTGCCAGTGAGTAAGTAAGTTAGGTATCCAAATATAATTACGATATAAATTTATTCAAATAAAAAATTATATTCCTGGGATAGTCGCATATTACTATTACCATAATTTTTTAACCCGCGAATAATGAAAACGCTATGAAGTTAGTTACGACGATGTAATTGTACAAGTGCTACGCAATATTAATAATTTATTTATATACAAATTAACGTTTACACATCTTTATGTGCCTGGAGTTTTATTTTATTTATTTAATTTAATCATAATCCTTACAAAAAGTGTAATAAGACATATTCGCTCTAATGTTATTTATGAGTAAAAACTCATGTTCAGAAGACATTCTATAAAAATAATAAAAATTGGTCTGTATAAATAAATACAATAAAAGCTACTCATTCACAGTTCCGTTGCTCTTAAACTTTTATAAGACTTATGATTATATATTAATACTGCGTAGCACTTTTATAAGTTAAAATATTCACGATAATAAAAATTTAAAAAGCTGCTTACCACTTGTAGTTATCATACACTGAACTGAACGCTACTGATGCAACATTTTCGTTCGTTCTAAAGCTAAAATGTAGTGGTGGAAGGGGGAAGAAAACTCTCTTATCTGATTGGCTGATAATTATGACGTAATTACATTTATGTAAAATAATTAATATACTGCTCAAAAAAATTAGGGGATATTGTAGAATAACCTATTAAGACTATGTTTTTAGGAACAGTATTAGATGCAATCACTTTCTATTACTCCAAAAGAGTGTAAACAAGAGTTTGAAGTCATTACGTAACCTCTGTACCACACCAGATGTCAAAGAGATCCTGATTAGGAATATGGCAAACAAACAAAGCAACATTAACATGGTGAAAAAGTTTCTTTAGTATGGTGTATGGTCTCCTCGAACGGCCAGCACTGCCTCACACCAGTGTGGCATTGACGCAATGAGGTTAGCAATGAGGTTAGCAATGAGTTCTTGGGGGATACGTGGCCACTCTTCCATAAGAGCAATGTGCAGCTCTGGAACAGTTGTGGGAGGTGCTGGTCTGCCTGCAATGCGCCTGCCTAATGCATCCCACACATGCTCAATCGGATTTAAGTCCGGGGAGGAAGCTGGTCATTGCATACGCTCGATACCCTCCACTTCCAGCATGTCGTCCACCAAGCCAGCTCTGTGGCGTCGTGCATTATCGTCCATAAAAAGAAAATAATCACCTATGGCACCAGCATAAGGCACGACAAAAGGTCGGAGAATCTCATCTCTATACCTTACCGCAGTCAAAGTACCACCTTGGATGACGTAGAGCTCCGTACGTCCACCACTACTGACTCCTGTCCACACCATCAATCCACCGCCACCATATGGGGATCTTTCACGTACAAAAGCTGGATTGTTTCGTGTCCCTTTTTCTCTCCAGATGAATACACGCCGACTATCACATTCCACGTTGAATCGCGACTCATCAGAAAAAAGAACTGATCTCCATTCAGCATGCCTCCACCCACGATGTTCCTCCGTCCAGTTTCTGCGATCTCTACGTTGTTGTGGAGTTAACCTGGTACACACCATGGGCCTACGGGCATAGATACCACTTCCATGCAGTCGATTAGGGACAGTTTGAGTTGACACCCTGCGTCCTGTTGCTGTTTGAAGTGTATTTCGCAGTTGAGTTGCATTCTGCTGTCTATTCCGACGGGCTGTTAACAAGACGTAACGGTCATCCCTTGCTGTTGTTGCCCTTGGTCGACCTTGTCCGGCTCTTCTGTGAACAGTATGTTCTTTGAAAATGATTCCAAAGTCTGGAAATCACGCTTTGAGACACTCCAATGGCTTGTGCCACTTCTTGTTGTGTCTGTCCAGCTTCCATCCTTCCTATGGCCCTCCAAGCCATTGGTTCAGGTAAATCACGTTGTCGGGGCATCACTGTCCCTAAGGCAAGTCATTCACTAACTGAAAACTGGACTGGATTTAAAAACAGCAACAAAACATTCACCCCCACACCACCCTTTCACATCAACAGTACAGACACTGTCCTCTGGTGTGGTACCGAGGTTACGTAACAACTTCAAACTCTTATTTACATTATCTTGGAGTAATAGAAAGTGATTGCATCTAATACTATTCCAAAAAACAGTCTTAATAGGTTATTCTACAATATCCCCTAATTTTTTTTGAGCAGTGTATATTTATTTAATCTAAATAGTGTAATGTTAAATATGTAAATTTAATACAAATCCTGGCCTAATATTTAGCTTGAGTCCCATATTTAATAAAATGAAGTTAAAATAATGTTACATTATTGCGTAGCAGAGACCGTAGCGAGAGAAAACTTTTATCTGATTGGTTGAGAATGATGCGATTGGATTTATGATAAAACTTGCTAATAGCCGGGGTGCGCTCGCAAAAAGAAAATAAATACAGTATGTCTTTATTTTTAGTTGAATAAATTTATATAGTAATTTACTGTTTTTAGATGCCCCGTGCGCCTGAAAATGAAATAGATTAATAAGTAGATTTTAATGATATTTTAACTATAACGGGAGAGGATAAACAATATTTTTAGTTTTTCCATTTGGTGCATAAATTAACTATTTTCTTTCAACTTGCCCATAGGAGAAACGGATTTTCCAAATTCAAACCAGCAACACGGAAAATTGCGACCCCTAGAGCGATTTTTAAATTTTCGTTTGAGTTGAACTCCTACACCTAATGATTTTAGAGCAATAGATAGCGGTTAAACACTCGACGTACCTGAATACCTGCATGTACAAAGGTCTACAATGGGTAACTCACTGGCACTATCGAACCCGTAGGTTCCTGGCCGCGCGGACACAAGCTCCCCATACATCCCTATCCTGAGCTGTTTTCCAATCACCTCCTGTATTATCTATTTCCCTCAAATCATGGTGTTAATGTTATTCTCCCACCTCATTTTCGGTCTACCAACTGGCGTTTTCCATGTCCCTATTTCATTTTCCATTCGTGCCATATGTCCTGCCTATCACCGTCTACGAGACTTGAATATTCTCATTGTAACTAATTTCCTATAAAGATAATGTAGTTCACTATTAGGCCTATATAGTATTCTCCATTCTTTGGTCCAAAAATATTCCTAAGAACTTTATTCTCAAATACTCATAATATCTTCTACTTCTTCTTCTTCCTTCCAAGAATTAGGCCAAGGCCTGTTACGATCCTATAGACAATTTTCCCTCCAGCGTTTCATAGGACGGCCCAGTGATCTTCGTCCTCTTGGTATATAATTATAAACAGCTTTAGGGATCTGATTTGAACTCATTCTTTCTAGATAGTGTTTCCAATTTAGTTGGTACTGTTTTAATATATTCCAAAATTGGCGTAATCTTCAATTCTTTTAAGATATCGGTGTTGTCTTTTCCGATCCCGTCTGGTGTAACCCGCTGTTCTGCGCATGAATCTCATTTCACAAGCCATTATTCTGCTTTCATGTTGTCTTTTTAGTGTCCATGCTTCACTACCATAGGTCAACACTGGTCTAGCCAAACTGTTATATAAACGTAATCTGGTGTTTTTTTTTTTGTACAAGGGATGGTTTGATAACTTGATTAATAATTCCCAAACGTTTATTATAACTAGTATTTTTTTCAGGGATATCCTTTTCATCCCAGATAGAGAGATTATTTTCTCCTTCTTAAAACTAAAAGTCCATGTTTCACATCCATATAATATAACTGGTAGAATAACAGTTTTATATTTGTTCAGTTTAATGTCTTTTTTTTTAGAGAAGTTTGGGAAAGAGTCTCTGAAATAAATAATAACATGCATTACCAGAATCGAGCCTCATCTTTGGGGCCAAACAAGTTTTATTTTTATTAAACATTACAATAAAACCAAATTAAAACATTTGCACTCTGGTATTCGAATAACCTTACAAATTCTTGTTGATCGCGCAAATAGATTAATGCATTTATTAATATTTTTTCAATATTTGTCTTAAAATATATTTTTATTATGTATAAAACAAGAAATGGTATGACCTTAAAATTATTATTGAAAATTTAGAGATTAATAAAATATATTATTTTAGGTTCTCGATATCCTGATGATGTAGTACTATTGTAAAAAAAATAATAAAATAATAATAATATATTAATAGATAGATAGATCATCGGTTGAATAATGTCTTTGACATCGTCCGATTCCTAACAGCCAATTTTGTCGGTACAACCACGCCGCACATAAGGACGAATCCCTATTTTACGACGACAAAATATAATGCAATTGTTTTTTAATTATTTTGACTCAGAAATGTAGCATGAAGGTATTAAAAGTTGTTGTATCGATCACTCATCCATGCATAGTCAGCTCTTGGAATCAAAAAAAAAAACTCCATGGCGCGATAGGCCCAGAAGTCATGTTGACCTACTTAACAGCCGGCTACTGGCAACACATCTAGCCTACATGTGTTAATCACAGAGGTAGACGATCTTCTAGTCAGTGTAGGGGTTACATGTGGTCAGCATGCCGGGTCCCCAGCCGTTAGAGTTGGTTTTACTCTTGGAATTACTTAACCCAAATATTCTTGATCTGGACAAACAGGGATAATGTAATTTCTATTCGGAAATAATAATGGCGAGCAGACAGCTCGTTTCAGTCCCAGTAGTTGCTTTTGTAATACCTATTTAGTTATCGAAAAAAGGCATGAAAGTAAAATAAAACGAAATTTTTATTGAAATAAATCTATGTAATTCTTTATAATGTAGTACATGGTCACCATTATACAATATAATTAATGTTATTAATCGTCATTGACTTCATGGTTCTCTTTATCATCACAATCATCTTCATCTAATTCATTTTCACCACCACTCGCTCAACATACTTAACATTTCTTCATTATAAGGATTTAATTTTTAAACACATCTGTATGTCCACATGAAATGACTGAAAGGATGTTTCAATTATCTCGCATCTATTCCGGTTATTTCCGACACTAATAATGGATTATTGAAAAAAACTCCGGGCTCCGTTCGCGTCATTACTGTTACTTCCACCTTGCTTAGGCTAATCGAAAACAAGGCCCATTTGTTCGTAAAATGCTTTTGCAATACTTTTTTTTGTTTCCTTTACTTTTTCTTTAGCATCATTACCCCTAGCTTGCCACTTCTCTAGACTGAGTTTGTAAGCTACACGTACGTGAAGCATGGAACATACCATATTTACATTATAAGTATATTTGTCACAAGCTATTTGAGCAAGTTTTCAATATTACTTAAATCTTTAGGCGTAGCTTTACATACATTACAAGCTTGCAAACATAAGGTAATCAAGCCACTTGATGTGTTTATCGTTATATCGCTCGACAAGCTCGCAAACATTGCCAGAACCAACATTTTTAATAAATATTTTATTTTCTTACTATATTCTTCAGACACTTCACTAAGACTAAACTCGTCCAATATATTCACTTATAATTGTTCAACACACTTAACTGTAGAGAGTTTGTAAAATTGTTTATTTCTTAACACCATGAATAGTTCTCGTCTTTAATCTTAATTTCCGTACAATTAGGTACTGGGCGCCTACCTGCAAATATAACGGTCTTATAATCAAAGGGGAGAAAATGGGAACGTACTGTTTACTTGTTAACAATCACAATAAGTTGTAGTTTAAAAGAACAAAAAATCTTGGTATAAGTCTTCGAAACTTTTTAGATAACCCTCGTTAAATTCAGCTTTTCTTCTCTTCACTCTTCTACAAAATAGACAGTTAAATAAAATGTTATAAAAATGTACTCACTGAAACTATTAAGTTATAAATTATTGTAAACGTAAGTACAAACCTGAGGCTTCTGGCTTCATGTAAAAAAGTAGATGATCTGCTCAACAAAATGGAGTTACTCCGTCAACGAAAAAAGCGCAATTCAGCGGCTTCTCCATACGTCATAATTTCGAGAACTTTAAGCGCTTACACATTCTTTTGTGTTGCAAAAACAGAAGGAAAAAAACATCGAATACAAAGGACTAATTATTGTAGATCATGATCAAGGTATTATTTACTAGTTACAGAAAAAATGAAAATCCTATTTTGTCGTCGTAAAATAGGATTTCGTCCTTATGTGCGCCGTAGCGTAGTGGTTAAGGCACTGAGCTACAAGCCGGAGGGTCGAGGGTTCAAGTCCCGTTGGGGTCAGGATTTTTAAACTGACCCAAACCCTCTGGCGTCACAAATGGCCCTGGGGTCGACTCAGCCTCTAACGGAAATGAGTACCAGACACTTGTTCTGGGGGTAAAGGCGGCCGTCACGCAGGGCTGACAACCCGGCTGACAAAGTGCCGATTGTCTAGAAAAAGTGGGATCCTTAACCTCCTACTACCCCAAGGGCCTCCGGGTCTTTTGTGGGATCAGTTTACTTTACTTTTTATCCAATCTCCTGGTTGTAGATGTTTCTCCTTCACGTATAAACATATTCCTTCAATACTAAATTAATTTAGGCGTAGCAGCGCATGCAGGTATTAGCTTAGCAATTATACCCGATTAAAGCTATTTTAAGGGTAAGTTCCGGAGAAGATTACATAACAATGGGATACATGATATTTACAGGATTACAAAAAAAATAATAACAGTTAAGTCTCGTAGATTGCGATGGGCAGGACATGTGGCAGGAATGGGGAATGAAAGACGTGTATGGAAGCTTCTTGTAGGAAAACCAGAGGAAAAATGCCCAGTTGGTAGAGCAAGAATGAGGTGGGAGAACAACATTAACTATGATTTGAGGAAAGTAGGTTATATAGGGGACGATTGGAAACATTAGCTCAGGATAGGGATGTATGGAGAGCTTATGTTCATGCGGCCCTGAACCTACAGGTTCGATAGTTTCAGTGAGTTTGTTATAAGAGATAAGTCAATTAGATATTATAGAAGTAACAGATTAAAAAAGAGAGAACAATGCGCAAGTTTTGTTTCTGCAATAAGATTTTATGGCTAATTCATTTTTTGATGTTATTGTACATTTTCCACGAGTAACAAACAAAGCAGAAGGTAAACATCTGTACAGCTTTAAGGGAATATCATGAAACGAAACTCAATACATCACATTCAAGGACAGTTTTATATACAATATGTAACTGCAGTTGTAGGTATAACTGAGTCAGCAATCATCCATACGTTTTGTTTACGAAACAGATATCACGTAGCGTCCAGAGCCAACCAAATTAATATATATTATTTTAATAAACAGATGCATTCACTGAAAATTAACTAATGTCTATAATGACTATTCAACTCATGCCACAAATGCTAGTCAATGACCAATCACGTTTCAATTAATGTTGTTTCACAACCAATGACAGTCGTGTTTCATCTTGCTCTTTATCGATTTCTCTTTATCAGCTCCTGCTTTTGTGATAAATAAAGCTCCTCCTTTTTAATGTTCTGAACAGTTCAAATCATTATTTTTCTCCAACAAATACATTGAATATAGCAAATAATGAAAAGATTCCTTGATTTTACTGAGTTTTTTACTAAAACATAAATGAATAACCCGTAATGTTGATTATGATATATAGTTTGATGTGTTTCATTATTTCTCCACTTGGGTGCACTCTTACAATATTGCGTTCTTATTTGGCAATAAATAATATGATCAAGGTGCAGTGAATGAACATAACCTCACATTTCTGATTTGTTTTCAAACATCGCCGTTTACATTAAATATATAAATATTTTAAAATGACTATAGTTAAACAATGATTTGTGAGCAAACAGCTTAATTTGATTCGTTAAATAGTCCTAACAAATGCCACTCTTGATTTCCAAATCCTCACTTCGTGAGTCGTGAATTTATCGATAATTTGGAAATCACTCGTGGCATTACTTATGAAAATTAAAACCAATCCCAATAAACATATATTTTTTCCTCTTTTCGTTTACACTGTTTTCTTTCATGTTTTACCTTTTTCTTAATTTTCTGTTATTTTCACATATAGACACAAGGACAAGACACACACCTAGACCCATGGTGGAGATTAAAAATCCCCATCCCCGCCGGGAATCGAACCCGGGTCGCCGGACTGGAAGGTGAGGACTTTACCGACAATGCCATGGCGACGGACATAATTGAGACAACATAACAAATTTCGTGTTGGCGGAGTTTTATTTGATACATAAAAATAAACTAGACACCGTAAATGAAAACACCAACATAATAAAATTAATTTCTTAAAAACAAAATTTCTCTCATAAATAAATATTTCATTTCATTAACGCAGTTTAACCTCTCACCTTACAGGCACTTTTACGTGCCACACGCCACCCGGACCTTACAGTGACACGACCTGTCGGGAGAGGGATTTTAGGTATGGATCACACACATACTTGCGAAACATGGACTCTTACTTTAAGGGAGGAAAAGAGATGACCAGTATTTGAGAATAAAGTTCTTAGGGAAATTTTTGTACCAAAAAGAGATGAACACACAGGTGAATGTAGAAGACTACATAACAGTGAACTACATGGTCTTTATCGGAAGCCAGATATAATAACAGTTAAGCCTCGTAGACTGCGATGGGCAGGACATGTGGCACGAATGGGGAATGAAAGACGTTCATGGAAGCTTCTTGTAGAAAAACCAGCGAGAAAACGCCCAGTTGGTAGACCAAGAATGAGGTGGGAGAATAACATGAATTATGATTTGAGGGAAGTAGATTATACAGGGGATAATTGGAAACATTAGCTAAGGATAGGGATGTATGGAGAGCTTATGTTCATGCAGCCATGAATCTACGGGTTCAATAATGCCAGTGAGTTAGTTATCATACACATACTTTTTTTGACCACACAAGGACATGTAGTGCCTTCTCGAATGAGTGATCAGCTCAATGTCAAGGCTTCCTCCGAGGCAACACAACATTAAGACCAACACACACATTGATATTAAACATGGCGAATATGATGATGGTGATGATAATGATGGCCAGATGATGTTAAGGGACCGTTTGGGACTTAAAGTTTCTTGAAATTTGTCTTATAGGTGAAGAAAAACCACGAAAAGTTTCACCCAGGAAACTTGTCCAGACAGGGGATGGAACCTGGCCCCCTGTACCTCGATACTACAGCAATGGATCAAAAATAAATATAAATTTTCTATTAAAAATTCTTATAATATGTTTAGACCGCGGTGGACTAGTGGTTATGCTCCTTGTCTCTGGTCCCGAGAGTCGCGTGTTCAAACCCGGCCGGGGTCGATGAATTTTTTAGGACGGAAAAATCCAAGGAGCAAGCCCTCCGGGAGGGACTTTAAGCCGTGGGTCCCGAGTCTGAAGATTTTCAGGCTCGTAAAAAATCCTTAAGCCTGAATGAAAAGGCATCTAAGCAAAATTTACCGAATTTTCCCGTCCTAGTACTACCTTGGTTTCCTAGATGCCAGTATGAGGCGGATCGCTGACCACGGACCACTCAAAATGACATCTATACGAAAACAAGTGTAACCAAATTAGTATGGTTCAAATTCTTCCCTGTAGGGGGAGAGCGCCTAAATCTCTGTAAAGGGGAAACATAGGCCTACAATACAGAAAAAAATGTTTAGAAAATAAAACACCACTCTAAAATCATTACAACTTAATATTGGGCCAACAAATAAAACTTTTTTTTTAGTGATACTGCGTTTTGTCGTATCTACCAACAGCAATGGTGACCAAAATTGGAAGTTCAAATTCCTACATTTCGGGGTTGCCAACTTAAATAACTGTACTGTAATATTACATATTTCAATCACGCGTGTGGGAAGTAAACCACTGCCCTCTATGTATACTATATAGGCCTACAATGTATATACAAAAAATATCCAAAAGGTAGTGTTAATATACATTATACGAAACATATCACTGCATTTTAAATGAACTGAACTTTATTTGAAACAATATAAAACAATAAATGCATACTTGCCTCAATTTAACACTAAATTGGTCTCACGACCTCTTGTTGTTTCAACTAATAAACATAGCCCACATTGTTAACGTTAGTCAATTGTTTATAATGAACGCAAATATTTCCAACGAAGATGTTATTATTTTACTATTATTTATTATTTTGAAAACACCATCGCGCAAAAAATAATGTACAACGCACGTTTGTGAAGTGTTTTACAGAATCTCGGAAATTAAAAACCTCGCTATCGTTCGGTTTTAAACAATTTCCTCGATTCTGTAAAAACGCTTCCCAACCTCGGATCGTAATGTACTATTGTATTCTAGTACAAATAAGTTATAAAATTTAGTTCGATATCTTTTGTGAGAAAAGAACAGAAAAGGAAATGGAGAAAACCACATAACAGTGAACTACGTGGTCTTTATAGGAAGCCAGATATAATAAGAACAGTTAAGTCTAGTAGATTGTGATGGGCAGGACATATGGCACGAATAGGGAATGGAAAAGGAGCTTGGAAACTCCTTGTAGGATAACCAGAGGAAAGGCGCACAGTAGGCAGGCAAATAATGAGGTGGAAGAATAACATTATGCATGATTTGAGGTATGGGGATCCCAATAGGCAACAGATTTTTGCTGACATTACAATTTGCCGATGATGAACTGGTTTTAGCGCAAGACAAATTTGATATGAAATTCATGATAAAAAGGTTGCAAAACACATATGAATCATGGGGTCTCACAGTAAATTTACAAAAAGCAGAATATCTGGCAGTAAATAGCAATGAAAGAGAAAATTTAATATTGGAAGAAGGAATCCGAATAAAGCAAGTGAAACAAACTAAATATTTGGGAATAATTATGGATAACATTGAAGGTATAGGCAAAGAGAACATAAAACATAGAATTGAATTGAGTAGCAAAATAATATCATCGTTAAATTCCATCTGGTGGGATAAGCATATTTGGAAAGACACAAAAAAATATGTTGGTAAAACATTGGTGGAATATGTTGCAATGCACGGAAGTGAGGTATGGACAATCAATAAGTACTACAAGAATAGACTAATAGCTCTAGAAATGGATCATTTACGAAGAAGTGCCAGAAAGTCTAAATTAGAACATGTCACAAATAAGGAAATTAGAAACATAATGGAAGTAAAAGAAAGCATAATTGAAAGAATTGAGGAGAAGGAATTAAAGTGGTTAGGACATGTTTTAAGAATGGAAGATGAGTGATGGCCGAAGCAACTATATGAATGGCATCCGAACAGAGAGAAGAAAAGAGGGAGACCAAAGTTAACATGGAAGGAAAACATGAAGACAATAATGCAAGCTACAGGGCTAAGCATCGAAGATGCCCAAGACCGCAGGCTTTGGAGGTTTGGCACGGGAAGACGGCAGCAGCTGTAAAAAAACCCGAAGATAGATAGATAGATATTATGCAGAGGATGATTGGAAAACATAGGCTCAGAATGGGCATGTATGAAGAGCTTATGTCCGCGCGGCCATGAACCTTTGGGTTTAATAGTGCCAATGAGTTAGTTTAGAATAAATAGAAACGAATGATGTAGGTACTAGTTTCATGAAAAGTTACATCATCATCATCATCAGGTATCAGGTATCATGGCAGCTGCTACCATCTTCCGGAAACCAAACGCCATTCCTCTCTGTCCATCCATTGATCTTCCTCCAATCTTCTGACAATCATAGCCGCTTGCACACCTTCTATCCAAGTTTTATTTGGTCTTCCTTTCTTCCTCCTTTCCATTGGGATCCATTCCTTAATAATTATAGGCAATGTTTGCTCTGGCATTCTTTTGACGTTGCCATACGACCTGTAATCTTTCCTTATCTTTTCTTTTCTATAATGTCTATGATGTCCGGCTCCTCTTGTACACCCATAATTTCCCTTATTTCTTTACTTCGTATTCTATCGATTCTAGATTTTCCAGCTGATCTTCTTAAAACATCCATTTCTATACTTAAAATTATTTTCATTTCCCTAATAGGAATTCGCCAAACTTCAGCACCATATGTAAAAATGCTGAACTATGGTTTGATATATTTTAATTTTCTATTTTTTAAAGTTATATATTTACTTAATTATTAGCTTTACGACCCTTTGAGTCTAGCGATAGCCTCTCCTTTGTTAGGAGGTTCTATACCAAGCCAATTTAGAAATACGCTTATTTCCCTACATATGCCATAAATGGCATGCGGTCAGCTTACAGACCCAATGAAACATGTAGTGGCCAACTAAGCTACATGATCTACATAGGAAACCAGATATAATAATAAGAGATACGTAGACTGCGTTGGGCAGGACATGTGACACGAATAATATGAATGAAAGAGGGACATGTAAGTTTCTTGTAGGAAAACCAGAGGGACAGCGCATAGTAGAGAGGCCAAGAATCAGATGGGATAATGACATTAACCAGGTTTTGATGTAAATAGATTATACACGGGATGATTGAGAACATTAGCTCAGGAAAGGGTTGTATGGAGAGTTTATGTCCGCGCGGCTATGAACCTACGGGTTCGATAGCGTCAGTGAAGTATAAGAGATAAGTCGATTAGATATTATAGAACTAACAGAATTAATACAGAGAGGAAAACGCATTTGTTATGTTTCTGCAGTAAGATTTTATCACTGACTCATTCGTTTTTTAACGTTATTGTACATTTTCCATGAAACAACGCTGCAAATGGGTAAACATGTGTATAAGCTTCAAGGGAATACCACGAAACTAAATGATTCTAGCACAACCAATACATCAGATTCAAGGACAGTTCTGTATACAATACGATATATAACTGCGGTTCTTGTAGGTACAGTATAACTGAGTCAGCAATCATCTGTAAGTTTTGTTTACAAAACAGATTTCACATAGTGTCCAGTGCATACAAGTTACGAAATAAAGCGAATCAAATTAAAATTGGGGCAATCATATTTCCTCTGTCTGCAGTTTTATTTTATACATAAAAATAAACTATATATTTATTTATTTATTTATATACAGATTTTTAATGTTTAAACATCTTAAAGTTCTATTTTTCTTCTCCACTCGTTTAATAATAATAATAATAATAATAATAATAATAATAATAATAATAATAATAGTGGTAGTAACAATGATAATTATTATTATTAATTTATTTAAACACAGACTCTAGTCTTGGAAAACTCAATTTTGAAATTTTGGATTTAGACAGGATTTTTTGCATTATAAATCCCAGATAGACCCTCTAGATACTATTTTTTCAGTTTTTGAAATTTCGAAAATGTTGACTTTTTTTTAAAAACACAAAGACTTGGAAAATTCACTTTTGAAATTTTGGATTTAGACCGGATTTTTTGCATTATAATTACCAGATAGACCCTCTAGATAGGATTTTTTCAGTTTTTGAAATTTCGAAAATTTTGACTTTTTTGTAAAAACACAAAGACTTGGAAAACTCACTTTTGAAATTTTGGATTTAGACCGGATTTTTTGCATTATAATTCCCTGATACACCTCTCTAGATAGTATTTTTGCATTTTTTGAAATTTCGAAAATTTTGACATTTTGTGGGGAACCACACGGTTATGTAGTCATGGGAAAACTCAATTTGAAATTTAGGATTTAGACTCCGATTTTGTTGGCACTATAAATCCCGGTAATCTGTAGATAGTATTTTTTGAGTTTAATGAATATTCAAAAATTTTACATTTTGTGTGGAAAAACACAAAGAGTATAGTCTTGGAAAACTCAGTTTTGAAATTTTGGATTTTGACCTGATTTTTTGCATTACAAATTCCGGATACACCCTCTAGTTATTATTTTTGCAGTTTTTGAAATTTCGAAAATTTTGACATTTTTTTGGAAAAACACAGACTATATAGGGCCTACAGTATTGCAAAAACTCAATTTTGAAATTTTGGATTTAGACCGGATTTTTTGCATTATAAATCCCGGATACACCCTCTAGATAGTATTTTTGCAGTTTTTGAAATTTCGAAAATTTTGACATTTTTTGAATAAACGCAAACACTCTTGAGAAAATCAAATTTGATATTTTCGATTTAGACCGGATTTTTTGCATTATAAATCCCGGATACACCCTCTAGATAGTATTTTTGCAGTTTTAGAAATTTCGCAAATTTTGACATTTTTTGGAAAAACACAAACTTACTTTGGAAATTTTGGATTTAGACAGGATTTTTGCATTATAAATTCCGGATACACCCTCTAGATATTATTTTTGCAGTTTTTGAAATTTCGCAATTTTTACATTTTTTGGAAAAACACAAAGACTATTGTCTTGGAAAACTCAATTTTGAAATTTTGGATTTAGACCGGATATTTTGCATTAAACATCCCATATACACTATCTAGATATTATTTTTGCAGTTTTTGAAATTTCGAAAATTTTGGCATTTTTTTGGAAAAACAGAAAGTACAGTCTTATAAAATCCAATTTTCAAATTTTGGATTTAGACCGGATTGTCCGCATTATAAATTTCGGATACAACCTCTAGATAGTATTTTTGCAGTTTTTGAAATTTCGAAAATTTTGACATTCTTTGGAAAAACATATATGGTCTTAGAAAACTCAATTTTCAAATGTTGGATTTATACCGGATTTTTTGCATTATAAATACCGGATACACCCTCTAGACAGTATTTTTGCAGTTTTTGAAATTTCCAAAATTTTGACATTCTTTGGAAAAACACAGACTATAGTCTCGGAAAACTGAATTTTGAAATTATGGCTTTAGACCGGATTTTTTGCATTATAAATCCCGGATACACCCACTAGATAGTATTTTTGCAGTTTTTGAATTTTCGAAAATTTTGACATTTTTTGGAAAAACTCATTTTTTAAAATTTTGAATTTAGACCAGATTTTTGCATTAGAAATAATTGTCACAGCCTCTAGATTGCATTTTTTTAATTTCTAAAATGTCGACGATTTTTGTAAAAACATCAAATCTATAGCCTTTTAAAATTCAATTTTGAATTTAGACCGTTTTTTTTAATTAGCAAATCCCGGACACACCTTCTACATTGTATTTTTGCAGGTTTTGATATTTCAATAATTTTTACACTTTTTGGAAAAAAAACTAAGACTATAGCTTTGGAAAACTCAAATTTAAAATTTTGGATTTAGACCGGATTTTTTTGCATTAGAAATCCCGAACACAACCTGGAGGTAGTATTTTTTCAGTTTTTGAAATTACACTTTTTTTTTTTTTGGAAAAACGCGAAATTTAATTTTCATATTTTGGATATTAACCGGATTTTTACTGCTAGAAATCCCGGACACACGCTCGAGATTATATTTTTGCTGCTTTTTGAAATTATGAAAATTTTGATTTTTTTTTTGGAAAAACACCAGGTCTATAGCCTTGAAATTTTGGATTTAGACCGGATTTTTTGGATTAAAAATCGCGGACACACCCACTAGATAGTATTTCTAGATTTTTTGTAATTTCGAAAATTTTGACATTTTTTGGAAAAACACCAAACCTTGAAAAATTCAATTTTGAAATTTTGGATTTAGAGCTGATTTTTTGCATTATAAATCCCGGAAATACTCGGTAGATTGTTTTTTCGCAGTTTTCAAGATTTCGAAAATTTTAATTTTTAAAAAGAAACCATAGTCTTTTAAAACTCAGTTGTGTAATTTTGAATTTAGACTGAAATGTTTTCATTATAATCCATGACACACCCTCTAGATTGATTTTTGCAGTTTTCAATACCTCGAAAATTTTGACATTAAAAAAAAGGAAACTATATAAAATACTATCAAAATCGAAAATTTCCCGAACGAGGAAATCCGAAGCTATATTCTTGGTATTTTTCCAAAAGTCAAAAACCTTCTAAATTTTGAAAACTGCAAAAATTGTTTCCAGTGAATATGTCCGGGATCTGTAATACAGAAAATCGAGAATGTTCCGATCAACTTAGGTAGTCTACAGTCTTCGTGTTTTTACCAAAAATAAAAAATATCTCGTAATTTAAAAACTGCAAAAATGGAGTGTTGAGAGCGTAACCAGTTTTCTAATGCAGAAAATTTCCGATCGAGTAATTATATAAAAAATATTTTTGGGCCACCTATTTAGATGTTTCCTTCACATCGATAAATATGCTTTACTTACAATTTCATTACGAGTAGAATTTATGCTCTATGCTGACTCGCCTGTAAATTTTGCTACTATTTTCACCTCGTCTTCAATTGATGATGCGGGATATTTTTCACTAAACTGTTTGTTATTTCTCTCTGATTTTCAAATGTTTTAATTTTTTTATTATTGTACAGAAGTGGTCATTTTGAACAACTGAATTTCCAATGATCTCGAATAATATTTCCGGGCTGTAGAGACAACCCTTGAGCATGCCGGACGCACGTCGGGGAACTTCAAGCCTCAAGATCATGGCCTACAGCCCGGAAATCTTCTTCAAGATCATCATCATAACTCCAGCCGTGAAAGCCTAAGTCAATACATGAATTTCCAATGTATTCTACATTGCGCATGCTTAATAATAAAACAATGCTTATTTAATGTATTAAAATTGTGATTATATATTTTGAAAATTTCCCATATAACTTTTATAGACGTCTGCTAGATAATATATATTTTTATTTATTTATTTCGAGTGTTAGAGGGGGAACTACATTTTCTTACACTCTCAAAGGTAAATTGTTACTCGATCAATGGAAATACCTACAGTCATACATCTGCTTTGTTTAAATTGCAACTGGAACTTAGCTGGGAAAAGGCATAGCACTCATCTTACAGTTTTGCACAACTGGAGTTTTTCAAACTGTATTAAAATTCCTCCAAGAAACACACATAAACCACCTACTGTTATGGAATCATATATCATTATCATAATCAAGGATTACACCTTAAAGTATGTCCCAATCTCATATTAGATTTTGTCTGTCCATATTTTACTGGATCTTCCTACATTTCTTCTTCCTAAAGGCCATCCGTTCTTAAAGTGATCCTCATCAAAACAAAACCATGTGACTATATCGCTTTTCATTGGTTATCGACACCGACGTACGTTGTAGAAGCAATAAGAACGCGAAAAAGTAGTTCCCTTCATTAAATTAAAAATATCTCCTTAATAATAATTTTATTGCAGCCAAATAGCCAGGATTAAAGTAGAATACATTTTAAATTTACATATTTGCATATTCACACATTGTCTTTGTTCTTTTTGTGCATAACTCAATGTGATATCGGTCACACGATTTTTCGCATAGCGTACATTTACAGTCTATATTTGCTTCATGAAATTTTGTGTTGCTGCATATCAGGTGGTGGAATCCATGGACTGCCAACCTAGTGATGACGTGTCTCATTTCGAAATTTTCTTTTGTCCACGCACGGTCCACCATTGCCCCGGTGCTGTAGAATTCTGGATGTATTTCTTCCCTTTTTCTGTTCAATTTTGCTAGCAGCCGCTCAGATGCGCTGGTGCTGGGCAAGAGTACGCTTGTTCTGAGGTCGTCGATGAGGAAAGTTTCCTTCGCCAGTAGGTATGCGAGTCTTGAATGTGTTACTTTTGACACTCCTAAAAATATCTCCTTAATATACCGTTATTCTTCCTGAATGAAA